>VZUI01034901.1:0-47518 GCA_013401135.1 Cettia cetti | reverse complement strand
GAACTGCTATTCCTATTCCCAAATCTTTGCCTGAAAGCCCTTAATTGCAAAATTATAGTAATTCGGAGGGAAGGGGGGGTTACATTCTCCATTCCAGGGAAAACTCCAGTTTCCCCTGGCAGATACCTGTCTCTAAACCAGGACAACACCTCTTGTGAGCTCTCTAGGCATCTGCAAGTGAGTGGTGCTAAGAGAAGAGATTTTCTGTTTCCCATTATGGGGATCTGCCCTTACTGGACAAAAGGATGGAGCCTGTAGGATCATCAACTTTCTGGGACATTGTCAGAACATCCCTGCTTGCTGGTGGTTGTGTACATCAGCAAGAGGTTCCTGGGAATCACCACTTGAGACTCTGGCTGCTCTGTGACCAGAGGAAAACACAGAATGGCCAAGGGAAGAAGACTTCTTCAGTTACATCCAGTCCATCCATACTTGATTTAGTTTTTTACAGTTATGTCAGCCATGTGCCAAAGTCAGGGCACTTTAAGTCCAGTAGTTCTTGACTCCTGCACACAGGAGATGGTTAAGGTTTCTTGTGGGTGTTTGAAATATGCAGAAAAGCTGTGACATCTGCTACAGACAAGTGCTTGGATGTGAGCAGGGATGTGTGCAAGAGAGGATACATTGATCAGGAGTCATGCATGTCAGCATGCATGACACAAGGCAGCTCTTTGGAGGGGTGTGGGTGCAGCTCTGTAGCTGTAAGCGTGGAAACTTGCTGGAAAAGAGTAAAAGTGTCAAGAAAACGTGGGTGATGTGATGAAAGCCTCTTTGTATGAGGCTGTGGGAGTGCTCAGTAGTCAAAAAGGGTCTCAGTAATGCTGGAGGTGTCCCTGTTTGTGTGGCAGGGCTTGTGTGACTCTGTCTAGCAAGACTGTCTCCTGGAGGCGTGTGTATGGTGGGTGTGAGTGTTTGGAGGTGTTCCTCTGAAGAGGCTCATCCCCAGAGATGTGCAACAGTCTGGGCATGTAGGAGAGTGCTTGTGCATGGTGTGTGAGTGTGCCTGAGGGGACAGAGCTGGGAGCTCAGTGGCCAGCCTGCCTCCTATGCAGGGACCTTCATGCCAATGAGACAATCAGGAGAACAGTACAGCCTGAGCTCCTCTCCAGAGCAAGGTCTCACAACAGGGAGGTCTTTGTGCAACATGAGACTATCAGGAGCCATTCCCACTGTGGCAGAGCTGGAGGCAGGAGAATTTGCAGGATGTTTATGGTGGCTTTTTCAAGTGCAAGCTATGCAGGTGCTGGGCATTGCTCCTGGCCTTGCTTTCCCTGCTTTGCACTGCAGCAGATGAGTCTAACCCATGCATAGGTGACAATACATTCCCACTTCTATATCTGAACCCCAAAAGGCAGCAAAATATGGAGTATGCCAGAGGCAGAGCAGTTTGGCTAATTGCCCCCTACTCATTACAGTATCAAGCATTTATATATCCCCTTACAGTATTTTCTGATTCCATAATGCTAGCGGGATTTGAATGCAGATAATGTTTCTAATCTTGACAATCCTCTTGGCTCAGGACCTTGGGGCAGAGGCATCTGTAATCTAAGAGCACAGCCCCTCCTCCTCCTGCCTTTAAATTCATATTGCTCGAAGTCTTGGCCAGCCAGAGCCCTTGCCTTTGTGTCAGCCTCTATATCTACAGCATGTAATTTAGCTTCAACAGCTGCACAGAGACATGGAGGGTAGAAACTGCCCTGGAAGAACTGGACATAACAGACCATGCAGTCCCTGAGGTAGAGCAGGAACTTTGGGCTGTCAGAGTTGGCTGAGAGCATAAGCAAAGAGCCCAGTAGGCTGTAAGTTCATTTCCCATGCACATTTTGCAGATTTATTCTCATGTACATGAAGTCTTTGTGATGCATACTTTCTACCCATAGGATCCCAAGCTGTGTCCTGTGTAGCACTGGGAAAAGGAGGTGTAAATTGGGCAGCATTCCTCCTTTCTCCTATATCTCTCATGTAACAACCATACTTGAATTTGGGTGAGCATGAGGGGGCAAATGGCCCTCTGGGATGTGTAAAAGGTCCAGCCCAAAGTGGAGTTTGAGTACAACCAAGTATGCAAGAACCCTCTCATCCTGGATGGTGTCAGCAGTTACAGGCACTCAGAATAATGGATATGGAAAGGCACAACTCCCTCCCAACATCTCAGCTTCACACCCACTATACCTATCTGAGCCTAAGTGTGATGCTGGGAAGTTTTAGGGGCTTTAAGAAGTCCAATAGGGTCATTCTGAAATCCTAGGTTATACAGCAGCAGAAATGTCACCATCTGCCTGACCATTCTCCTATTCCAGCTGCAGGCAGCACTGATTCTGCCAAACCTTGCATTTGGTATCAGTTTTGCTGCTAAATGGCAGAAAAAATCCCTCAGAGAAGGTTAAAAATGGGAGTGGGAGGAGTGGCTGCCTCAGCATGGTCAATTTTCATTGTGAAGTGACACTATGGCATTCTGGCCTGGATTTTCTTCCCACTTCTCTAGCACCTGCCCAGGGCTCCCACAGACAGTAAGGCTCATCTTCCCCAGCTGCTCAGGATGGGAGGAAGGGGGCTGGGGGCATTTGGGTGTCTCTGAAGGCCATCCTGAGTACACTTCTCTTAACCACATGGAGCTTTCTGTTTTGCTATTTAGCAGTGGAGAAAGAGCAAAACTCCAGCAATGCAGGGCGAAGAGCAACAGGAGATAATGAGGAAAAGTTTCTCAAGCAATCTACACTCCTCTGCTGCTTATCTCCTACTCTCTTTAATGCTGCAGTTGATGCTGATGGTCAGAATCTGGTTGATGGCATGATAATGATTGTATATATATAAAAAAATGTTAGGTTTTTATTTTCAGCAACAGCAGGAGGAGATGGCAAGTTTTTATCGTATTCCCCCAGAAGTTTTGAGTCCTTATGCAGGACTTCCACCTACACACTACAGTTGGCTACTCTGTTTGAGACTTTGGGCAGTTTCTTGGAGAACAGAGGCTGTTAATTTCTCTTTCCTAATGCTGTCCCCCCTTGCGTACCACACTGGTAATGTCTTAGGCTCTTCCATAATTCAGGCTGTCCTGAAGCACTGTGGTGATCAAAGAGCAGGGCCAGAAGCCTGCTGAGCAGCTGCCACTAGAAAAATTGCTTTGCTGACAGTGGGGACTAAAGGAGAGTATGTTGATCCCACCTTATTACACTTTTCCACCACCTGAGCTGCTTGGAGAGGCTGAACCTCCCCTCCTAGGGATCACTGCTCCTTGGACTAAAAGACAAGTCCCCAAATATGGAAAATGCAAAGGTCACTCCCTCAGAGCTGACTTTCACAGGTAATGCTTCAAAAATGCTGCCCTGGAGCTTTAATTGTGGCGCAGCCACTCAGCGGGGTCAGACATACGGCAGCGTGCTCTTTGGCTGCCTCTCTAAAGGTTTCACATAGCTAGGGCTGTATTTTTATCTGCTCCTGGCATCCCTAATTTTAGCCAGCTGCAAGCCAAAGCATGGCCTCCCCAGCCGTGAGCTAACCCAGGCTGGTGCCCGTGCCACCGAGCACCCATGGGTGCAGGGGCCACCTGCCACTGCTCCCAGCCAGCCCCCTGCTGGCACTACATCGCAGATGTTTGGACAACTCAGCTGTGCAACTTGCATGTCAAGGGCACACAGGGACGTGTGTGTGCGTGTGTGTGTGTGTGTGTGTGTGTGTATGCTGCCCCAGTGTCTGGGACTGGGCAGGGGCCACACTGCTAAGATGCCCTTTCCAAAACAGAGACTGACAGCGTAGTTTAGGGGCTGTCCTTGACAAAAGTGAGGCCATCTCTTCCTGGTTCTCCTTCTGGCCTCAGAAAAGCTGCTTTGAAACTGAAGGGTGGATGTTGCTGTGAAGCCCATGCAGGGCAGAAAGCTGAGTTCTTTTAGTGGGTGCTGGAGGAGGGAGGCATGTTTGGTATTAAGCCTGTTCACCTACACATGCCCATGTCATTCCTATGCCTCTGGCCCTCAGGAACAAGCCAGGTTTCTCCAGTTTCTCACCCAAGTGAGTGTAAACCAGCACCTCTGAAATCCCAGAGGGTCCAGGATGCTGCAGGCGAGAGCTGAGAGCACCCATTCTGCATCCATGGAAAGGATCAACGAGCAGGGCCCTGGGAGAACAGAGTGGTCCTTGAGACAAGAAAGACCTTTTCCCCAAGGAGTGAGCAGAGAGAAATAAGAACTGAGGAAAGCTTTAAATATACGCAGTCCTCCTTCACTGGGTTTGAGGTGTCAGAGGTCTGCTAGCTGATGGCAGTGTCTCCTGCCAGGGCTGGACAGGGTTCCCAGAAAAAGAACATATCATGTACAGCAGCTGGCCTTCACCAGAGCTGTGTCAGAGAGCACGCAGGAATGAGCGACATCAGCACTGCTCAGGAGGGAGCGCTGACCCTCCGGGGTGCCGGGGAGGGAGGAGCGACTGCCTGGGAATTGAGTTCTTGGTTTCTGCTTGTTCTATTTCCTTGGGCAAGTTTTTTGTCCTCATGTATGTAGGTAAATCCCAACGTGCAAAGGAAAAATAAAAAAAATGAAAGGAGAACTTGGACCTTGCTAAGTCACTTCTTTCCTAGGCCATGGATTTTGTGCCTGGTTGCCTGTTATTTAGGGACAGAGGCTGCAAAAGGACATCTTTGGTCATCAAGACTCAGAACCACGTCATTCAATCTCTGTCACAAAGAAGTCAGTGTCCATTTAAAACTCTTTGGACTGTTCTCTCTTTCTTCCTCTGGTGATTAGGGACTTTGTAGTTCCAGACTTGTTTTATTCATAGACCTTTCGTCCTTAGGCTTTGCGCTTAAATAGCTCTTCTCCCTCCCGGGTGTTTAAAAAGAATTATCATATCCCCTTTCCATTCTTCCCACAAATGAAGCTCAGGCATGAAGGAAGGACAGTCATGGGCCTTGATTAGCTTGGTTTTAGATGAAGGGCACTGGCAGATCAGGCTCTGAAGTAAGGTCAGGGTGGGCGAGCATGGCATGGCCACCCCTACCCAGGCTGCCTCACAGAGCAACAGCTGCCCCAGTCTCTGGTCAGCTCCTGAGAAATTTCAGGATCCAGGGCAAAGAATTTGAAATGTTCACACATGTCCACTGAGTAGGTGATTGTGAGCTCAAGCTAGCCCTTCTTGGGCCCCTCACTCAGTATAAGGCCAAGAAAAAAATTCTCCATTGTGAGCCTGGTGAGGCACTGGAACAGGTTGGCCAGAGAAAACGTGGATGCCCCACCCCTGGAAGTGTTCAAGGCCAGGCTGGAGGGTCCTTTGAGCAACCTGTTGTGATGACCCACCCAGAAGAGAAAGACACACCTCATCTAGTGGAAGGTGTCCCTGCTCGTGGCAGGAGAGTTGGAACTAGGTAATGTCTAAAGTCCCTTCAAAACTAAACCATTCTGCATTTGTATGAAAGGCATCTCATTATACAAAAGTGAGACCCTGCCTCCTGAGAACCAGCCCAACACAAAGACACTGGGAACCCTTGCTGACACTTTTAGGGGAACCTGACTAGCATGGCAGGATGGCAAGACCAAAGAAGATGGGCTTTTCCATATTTTTCCTCAATTGAATTTCTGAAGGGAGGAGTGACTCAGAAATTTCTGAGTCTCCATGCAGCTCAAGGTCTTGCATAGAAGTGGCCTCAAATTGCACCAGGGGAAGTTTAGATTGGGTATTAGGGAAAATTCATTCGTTGAAAGGGTGGTCAAGCCCTGGGATGGCTGCTCTGGGAAGTGGTGGAGTCACCATCACTGGAAGTATTTAAAAGACATGTAGATGTGGTACTCAGAGATATGGTTTAGTGGTGGGCTTGCTGAGTTAATGGTTAGACTCAATTTCTATCACACCCACAGAGATTGTCTGCAACAGCTGGACTGTGCTAAGAGCTCCACACTTCGGGGCCAGGAAAGGCCACAAAACCTGAGCAGACTTGGCCTTGTACTCTGCCAGCAAAGCAAGCCTGGGCTCACAAGGGTCTGCCATGTCTCCAGGAGACATTTGCATTCTTTAGATCCTGGGATTACAGCTGGTTTCTGCTCATGTCAGAAGAACTCATGTCAGTACAACCCTCTCCCCAATCATAATTTAGCAGATGAGAAAGGTGCCTTTCAAAGCACAGTTATGGCTGTGAAAGTGGGATCTTAGGAGAGATGCTGTTCATGCAGCCAGTCCAAAGTCACTACTGGGAACTGACAGAGGGACTTCAAAGAAAGAAACATGGCAATAATAGGTAATTCAGCCTTGGAAATTATTTTTGCCACACTTATACAGAAAGATCAAGGCACACAGTGGTCCCTAGATGTCAATGTGCTCATCTGTGAAACAGGGAGTTTTCTGTAACCTGTTTTTGTGACTGGCATATCAGTGAGTGAAATCCCCCTGGTGCTACTGCTAAAAACCAGTACTCTGCTGGCTGTTAATGAGTTGAGATCTACTTACATGGCCTCAAAGGGGAAATAATCAATGCACGCCTTTTCTTTTCTTTTCCTTTCTCCTTTCCTTATTTTTTATATTAATTTATGTGTAGTGGAAGCCACTTCTTTTGTAGACATAGAAGCCAAAACACCTCTTTTATTACTTTTGCACTGTAAGCTTCTGCACATACCTATCCAGCCAGATGTCCTTCATCTCTCACCTTGAGGACTTGTTCAGTAGGGACCCAGAGAACTGAGAGTTTCTGTGACACTCATTGAACATGTCTTGTATATCCATATTTGTACTCATGCATCAGCACTAAATTATGTTGAGGCACTGTCTCATAAACATGGCCATTTTCAAAGAAAATGTCTGAAATCTGAGTTTGAGAAACAGACAGAAAAGGGTACTTAGAGAAAGAGCTTGGGTTTATATTTCTATTTTTACTGATTTTTATATATTTTTAAAGATTTTATATTTATATACCTAGAGATGAGGATAAAGTAGAATCTCATCTCCTGGTTCCTATGGACTTTTGGGATAAAGTATACAGACCTAAACTGGTAAAACTTTATTCTGTGTTACATTGGAAGCAGAGAGACAGTTTTTGCTCAGTATTACATGGCTCTGAACTCTTATGGGAATATCTGCTCTCAAGAGAGTTCAAGATCATATGAGTGAAACTACCTCCAAACCAGCTGATCTTGTACTACTTTTTCCATCCTGAGCTGAAAGCTGCAGTAGTTTCAGCACTTGGAAATAAATGAATTAGAAGGTGGGGCTTACACACTACAAGTTTAGTCCTTGCCTTTTATTGGACTCAAAATCCTTCTTTCCCTTTCGCACCAGAGGAAGATACAGAGGCTGTGTTTCCATGTGTTACAGAATTGACCAGATATGTTCAGGAGTTTCACTTTGTTCTGCCATTTATTGCTAGAGGCTGGACTGATCCTAGCCTCATCTGGAGAGGGGAGTACCCCTTATCAGACTGATTTGTGCTAGGGCAGTTCTCCACAAACTTTCCATCCAGGGGCACTGTTGTATTGAAGGAACTAAAATATCTGGGCTTGGTGAGCCTCTCTTTTTTAAGGATATTACACATGCACACAGGTGGCAAGGGAAGAATGGCAGAAAATTTCAGCAGAAAGAGGATACCAGAGTGCATTGCAGGAAGCCTGCTATGATAGTGAGAACTCCTCAGCTGCTGGAGAGAGCTTCTCAAGTGTAAAAGGAAAGCCCCTAACACCAGTGCTCATTTATTCTTGCTACATGATTCCTAGAGAGAGGGGCTGGCCCACTGGAAGGCCAAAGTCCCTATTTAGGAGATTCAGAGATGAGAAGGGAGAAGGTCTTAGAAGTGATGATATGAGACAGGGTGAAATATGGTAGAGGAGATAGAGAAGAGAACAAAAGCAGAACAGGTATTTCTCAGCTTCACTGCTTTGATCTTTTCCCCTCTTAACCCTTCCTCATTAAAGGTGAGACCATTTAGGATAAGCAGCTTTTTCTTTTACTTCTCTGTTAAACAATTATTGTGATTGCTTGGCTGTTTCATCTTCTTCACTGTGCCCACCTCATGGAGAGTGCAGAGTTCTCACAAACATCATCAGTAGAAATGGTGTAGAAATGGTTACTGTTATCTCTGGGACTGCTTGGATCAAACTCTGCACTGCCCTATATGGAGACTTTTCCCTACTCAAGATATGGGTGCTTTCCAGAAGCCAGTGGTGCAGAGTGGAGCCAGAGGAGAAAGGTACACAAAGGAAAGGAACCCTTTAACCTGAGCTACAAAACAGCCTGTGCTCATGACAGCTCTGTCCTGGGTTGTCTTCCCCAACTCTTTCCCATCCTAGCCAGAAAGCAGTAGGCATCTCCAATCATTCCTTTGGCTATTTTTCCTGACAAACCAAACCAACAGCCCCCATCTTTCCAATCTGGACCTGGGGGGCTGGCAGCGCCACCCCTGGAGCTGTTGCCATGAACAAGCACGGTCCAAAGAAGCTGCTTTTGCTCCCAGAGGGGTTCAGTTGTCCCTGGATCCTGTTGTCACCAGGTGGCACCCAGCAGTGTAGGTCATAAGAGCTGTTAGGTCCGCTTCATATTGATCATCACTTTCATTCCCTTCCAAACTGGAAAGTGACCCTGGGCTGCGTGGGAATTTGTTGATCCAGTACACCTGCATACAGGGAGCTGAGCACCCCGTGTGCTGTGCCAAATGCAATATCAGCTTGATGACATCATCCCTTTTCTGGTGATAGTGGGTGTACGCCCTCAGCTTTCAACAGTGTCAGTCAGTCCTAAATGCTGCTCTTTTTTTCTTGGGAAGGAAAATTTTCTTATCATATCACTTCTTGATTTGCTGTACATTGGTATTGTTTAGTAAAGTACTTAAATAAGTGCTTAACCTTACTTAGGTGCTGTCAGGTTGTCAGTTTGATTTCCTAAGTAAATGAGAGCCTTGTGGTTCTCTTCTCTCTCCCCATCTATCAGCTGCCTTCCCTAATGTTCTCTAGCTTTTGGCCCTTTTCAACCAAATTTTTCAGAGTCATTGATCTCAAACATAATTAAGCTATTGCAATTTTTTTGAAGAGCAGAGACTTGGAAGGAAAAAGGCTGAAGTGCCCTGAAAGAAGGAAATGTTGCCATATGAGCTAAATCCCCATGGAATTTCAAAGGACCCAGTTAAGAGAGAGTGCTCTTCACTCCTGGGAGAGACTCCAGTCAGAGCTTGTTACTGAGGAGCTACATATTTCATGGAGCCATGATGGAAGTCTCTTGCCCTTTTCTTTGGTGTCTAAGGGAATTTGATGTCTTTGATCTTTGGAATTGTACATTTCTTGTGAGGCACATGTGAGAGAAGCAGAAAGAGTGGATTATGTGGAGGTTTTCTGGACACAAATTCATTAAGCCCATGTGCTCACCCATGCATGTCCATGAGACAATCTGATGCAACAACCCTTAACCACCAGCTCAGGACTTTGCTTTGCTCCACACCTGCCTGTGTGTTGGATGGAGGCTCATTTTTACTCCTAAGGATGGAGAATGGTGACATTGTGTGGAAGGGGGCTAAAGACACAATGTATTGCCAGGCTGTGAAAGCAGCATGTGTCAATGTGAAACAGCAGGAAAACTGTCAGTAAAGTAAGATGGAAAAACATGAGGTGCTCTAGAAAGGACCGTCTTATCACAGGCAGCACCTGTGCTGGGAACCTCCCAAGCCAGCTGGCAGGGAATAATGAGGGCTGGAGTATTTGCCTCTTAGATACCTCATTTCAGGTGTAATAAACATTCAGCACTCAAAGTCCTGATCCCTCTACTGAAATTAGATATGTAAAGCCTTCCTGAGTGAACTTTTCTCAGGTTTGGCTGGAAGGAGAGCCCTGTCACTGCTCTTGTGTCTACAGAGCAGCTCACTACTCTAAGACTTGCTCAAATTACAAGAGAGCTGGGTTCAGCTGCTGACTGCTTCCAGGAATATTGATCCCAGGCAGTTCATCTCACAGGAGAACAGCTCCACGTCTCACTCAAGGAGCCATTGCAGACATTTCTTTCTTTTTCCCCTGTGCTGGTGAATGTGCAGTGAAGTCCGGCAGCTGAATGAGCTCTGAGAGGGAAAATTAAGTGGCCCCCTATGGCACAACACATTATAGCCTGAACTGAGGGAGTTGAATGCTCTCACAAGAAGGATCAGATAACAACGTGGCTTGCCCACTCCTTTCATGAGTGCTCCCATGGTTGAGTTAATACAGAAATTGGGAAAAGTAGCACCATGCTGGCCTGTGTCCTGTGCAGTATAAACATATCTTCTCTGTTGAGTTCTGAGACCCTCGCCCCTTCTGATTCCTTCTGGGTGACAGAAGCAAAGTGCTCAGTCTGCAGATTTCTCTTGTGCTGTCAGATTGCTGCTGCTGCAGTTCCCAGTCCAGGGGAAGGACTGTCCTGAAACTGTGATACATGAACTGAATCAGCACTGCAAGTGCTTTGGAAATTTTGAGGTCAAAGCCACAAGTGCCAGTTGATGTGTGGCACAATTAGCTGGAAGCTGAGCACTAGGGGACTGGAGCACTACAATTATGTAAAGTCTGCTGCAGGTCTAACTCTCAGTCTCTTTCCCAAGGTCACATAAAAAGTCCATAGCAGAGAGCAGTTGGAACCCAACTAAACCACCAGAATCCTAAGCTAATGTACTCACAGCTGAATCCAATCCTGAAAAATAAAAGCTTAAAACTAGATTGTCTTGCAACTGTTGCATCCTTGATATGGGTCATGGTTAGCACGGCTAATGGTGTCATGAGGACTCAAACTAATGGTAGACACCAGACCATAGAGTCATGGAAACACAGAATGGCCTGGTTGGAAGGAATCTTAAAAGATAATCTAGTTCCAAGCCACTGCCACGGACAGGGACACCTTCCACTATGTCAGGTCTCCCAGTACTCCGTATAACGAGGCCTTGAACATTTCCAGGGATGGGACATGCTTCTGTTAGGTTTCCATAAATATGTATCTAGTAACTGTTTGACATCTATCAAGCACAAAATAGCTATCCTATTAAACAACAATGTGATTTTACTACTGACAATACTCATTTCTGCTGGAGTTCAAGCATTATTTTTTTCTTTTCTTTGCCAAATGTTATTTGAACACTGCAGAAAGTAACTGTTACCTGACAGGTGAGTAGAATCTGGTTAGTTTTTGGATCTTTCTTCCTGGCAGTCATCAGGCTTTCTGAGGAGATCAGCAGATCTTGAACTTGACAGTGGACTCTTTGGGGTCCTAACCCTCAGCAAGCATGTTTTCCTACACACATTTCCCACACTCTCAAGGGTGCAATGCATTTTGAGTGTTTCTTCTGCAATTCTGAATTCACTTTCCTTTCAAATATGTCTGAATTCACTTTCCTTTCAAATATGTCAAATATGCAAGCCCCTGATAAGAAACATGCACCTAACAATCAAGGCTTGCAGCTGTATGATTCCCTAGATTGCAGCTACACTACAAAAAAGAATGTTACAAATCTACATTGTCACTTTTACCATGATTTATTTTACTGAGGATTAATGAATCATTCGTTCACACAAGAATTAACAACACTCTTTTTCTAGCACACAAGTGAATGGTTGCATTAACAAGCAGCTAGAGACTGATTCCAAGCAGGCAACCAAGTGTCAGAAAAACAAAAAGGGATTTAAGGTTGCACCAACAGGGAGCTTTTGAGATGGGGAGCTAGGACACCCGTTTGCTGCACAGCTTGATAAGGTTTCTTCTAGTGGGATGAAAAATGGGACTCAATCCAAAATACAAGTGGGATACTGGCTTGCATAGAATGAGAAAGGATCAAAAAATTTCAAGCTATGGACTCAGGTGCTGAGATTTGGGAAAGCTCAGCTGAGCTGGGTTCATGTTTCTGAGGTTCATAAGGTTACTTGCTATTGCCTGAGTTTCTGACAGACAATCTTGAAAAACTATTTCCCAGCAAACTGAGAAGAGCACAAAAGAGGCTTTCCCCTGGGATTTGCAGAATTCAGGGGCTAACTGAAATCCAACTAAACAAACTTTCAAATGCCCAACCTCCCCTGCATGAGACCATCTGACTGTCCTGTCTTGTGGCTGCTCTCCACAACTCTGAGCAGTGCTGTGCTACTGACCCTGACTGAGACATGCAGCGGCACTTACCTCCAGGACCATCTCTGTCATCTGGAACTGCTTCTGGGAGACCTTGTCAGAGCTCACAGGCTCATGGAAGAGAAGGCAGAGCATGTCATACTTCTTCAGTGCCTGCTTGTAGTTCTTCTCATTCAGGTCGATCACTCGGTCTTTCCCATCGTAAGTAGGGAAGTTCAGTCCCTCTTCTGCCTTGCAGCAGAAAAGCAGGTAAAAACCTGCCAGGATCCAGCAAATTGCCTTCATAGGGGCACCCTTGGAGTGCAGCAAAGGGTGGGTAAACGTCCCCCTCTTTCTTAATTTGAGAAGAGAGGGAGAGCAAAGACTCCAGGTGAAGTTTGAACTAAGTTTCTCTTAGTTTCTCTAAATTTCTCTTTGCTGCTTTTCTAATGTTGTGCCCAAACACTGCAAGGCTGGTGGGGAGCAGCAAACTTTGCTGTTCTATACTCACAACAAAGAAAGAGACAGACGGGAGAAGCTGTCAGGCCAAGCCCTGGATACCTTACATAGCTGTGTCCAGCTCCCGTGTCATTAGGAACTCCATTTTTAGGAAGCAGTTGTTTCAGGCTAAAAATAAACCCTGCAATGAATAAAAAGGACAGATATGACACCATTGAGGGACTTGCTGGCACTCTGCATCATCTGAGAGAGAGGGAGTGGGCAAGAGGGAGGGAGTGGAAGATGTCAGTCCTTGGGAATATGCAGGCAAGGTTTGAGAAGGGACAGACTTCACTCATACAGAGAACCAAGGCACAGGCTGTCCTACTAGGAACTGATAAAAATAGAAGGTATTTACTGCATTTATAATAAGGGTATCTCTCTTTACATCCCTTTGGGTGTCACAGTGATTAGGCTTTTGATAACAGATTTCAGGTTAAACAGTTTCAGAGCCTCATCTGCACCACTAGAGGAAAAGTCCTGTTTCCTCAGCAGCAAAGGAGGTGAACACTCCTGGGACTTCTTTCTCCTGCCTGAAGCACCATTTGGAGCTGCTAGCTGACATTCAAGGTGCTTTCTGAAGCACATTCTCTGCTTGGGGAGCAGCAGGAGAATTGCTGGGCTTTGGACCTGTAATCCAAATGCAGAGGGAAGCTTACGTTGCAGTCTCCCATTTTCACAGCAGTTCCCAAGCCACATACATTACTGACGAGTGGTTACACCTTGTCGTGCTAAGGGGGCTGGTGGATGGGAGGCACGTGTCCCAGGCAGTGTGATGGTCACTGGCAGGGCCCTCCTCAAGAGGATGGTCAGATGGCACCATCACTGCCAGCCACCCTATCTGTGCCCTGCCTGTTGGACTGGAGCAGGTTTTTCACACAACCCTCTTGCGTTTCCCAGCAAGCTGTCCTGCATATTCCTCTTTCTTTATGTCCCAGGGATGGTGGTCAGTTCCTCCTGTGGGAGCTCAGCACCAGCTGCCTCTTTGCTGTGTCACCTGCACAGCGCTGCTGGGGAGAGTGGTTCAGAGGCACAGTCCCTCTGCTCTTCCCTTCCTCTGACCACAGTGTCACCTCTGACCCATGACTGGCAGTAACAGGCAGGTGGAGGCAGGCCAGCTGGCCACAAGCCAGCCCTGGGCTGGCATGGATCCACTGGAAAAGGCCTGCTGAGGGGCTGGCAGAGAAGAGCCTGACAGGGGGCACGGCTCCCTTCCCCCTGCCAAAGTGATGTGCAGACAAGTGGCCTTATCAGGTCTTTTCCTTGCATGCTGCTCCATCACAGCTTTGCTCCATCCACACCAGGGAAGAGACAATATCTCTTCTTAATGCAGTTGTTTCCATTTAATAATATGTCTGGGATTATTTCAGCATTTGTGGCAAAAGGTGAGCATTACTTAGCAATTACAGAATCATAGAATCATTTAGGTTGTAAGACTCTTATGATCATTGAGTCCAGCCATTAACCAAACACTGCCAATTCCACCACTAAACCATGTCCCTAAGCATCACATCAGTATGTCTTTTAAATACCCCCAGGGATGGTGACTAGAACACTTTCCTGGGCAGATTAAACACATCTCCTGGGTGATTTAGGAGCACACATCCTTTCACTTCCACGTCAGCTTTCACTCTCCACCTGAACAGCCCACAACATACTGACTAAAACCCTCTGGTGATCGTTTCCAAATCTGTCTTATTTCCAAAGCCTTTTCAGAAGTTCAACATTTGCTGAAAAATTGAAGTCCTAATGACAAAGCCTGAGAAATGTGGGTAAAAGCCAAAGCAAGACAGCCTCCAAAATACACTTCTTAGAGGCACCCTTCAGGGGCAATCATTTTTAGAGGGAGAGGTAAGTCCAAATAAGTCTGATTGCTTTTAGTGGGAGACACAAGGCTTGTGCCGCAGTGGGTGGCAATGGCTGGTTATGTTTATGCTGAGTGTTTAGGATGTAAAACACAAAACCGAGTTTGTGGGATGATTAGGCACACATTAGGCTGGTTGCTTGCCTTTAAAGGACCCCTATAGATCTGGGGTGCAGGAGCAGGCTTCACTGGCATCACAATGTGTTTTAAAAGCAGAAGCACATTATAGACAGGGTGTGAAAATGAAATGTTCACAGCTACTTCAAAAATTGGCTTATGAGGCTCCTGACCTCCTTTATTCTTGTAGATCTTCAGCAATTGCTCCACTTTGATATTGTTCAAGCTATTTTTGATGCACTTTTTCTCTAGTCTGAATAACTTTTTAATCTGCCTAAAATAGATATAATCAAATTTTCATTTTATCCTCTTTTTTTTCTATCAAAAAAGGAACAAAAATGCTTCTTATTCACAACAATTGTTGCATTGTCAATATCACATGAATCTCGTTTATCTGCTTATGGCATAAATAGCAAGTATTAGGCTTCACCTCTGCAAGGGAAGGGGAATTCTTCCAGCAGACCAATCCTAGGTGTTGTGTCACTAAAGAGGTTCTGAGTGGAGCCACCTCAGTGGGGCTGCTAGGGCTAAATCTAGTGGACATTTTCTGTGGTCTTCTAGCTCTAGCTGCATCTATATGAAATTCAAGACACCTTGTTCACCAAGGCAGAAGTAACGGTGAATTCCTCAAAGTCAGAACAACTGCCTTAATCACCTGAAATTCCTAATTCCAATAAACTTCAGTCAAAGCAGATGTTCTCCTTGCAGTCCTGCCAATACAGATCTGAAATCCTGGATTCATGTATTTTGAGATGTTCAGAACAGCAGTTAAATACTTGAATCTGGGCAGAGCTGCATTGGTTTTTTTCCCTGGGGACTGAAGCAGATGCTCCCACAACCTGACAAAGGCCATAAGTATTGTGCCTTTCTCTTCATGATCTCTCTTGGTGCTAACAGCAGCAAACTGAAATGTACTCATCTCAATACCAGAAGCAAAACTCCTTGGAATTTTGAAGCATGTCCATCCACTCTCAGATAATGTTTTAAATTTGGAATTTCGGGCCAGGCTTACTATCAAGAATAGTACAGTGTGCAGACCCTATGCATTTGGGGAACTTGAATTTTGTTGAAGGCCCATTTCTACAGGACACTGGCGTAAGTTTTCTCTTTGTGACAGATCCTCTTTCATAAGGTAGGAGCAATAGCAGTTCCCCATGGGAGGGAAGAATGAGAGGAGCAAAGAAATTCCAGAGGTTTCTCTGTGAAACTTCAGATTTTGCACTCCTCTGTTCACTACAAATACTTTGTGCTTTCTTCCTGCCTAGTCTAGTGTCTTTCTGATCCCATTTAACTGCCTGTGGTTTCAACACATGTGTTTCTGTGGGCAGTGTCACACAAGGGAATGATATGGTCTGAACTAAATCCTGGGACACTTGCCTTTCAGCTCAGATATCTCATTTCCTGGCAAACCTGGCATCTGTTAGTCTCTGATATAAGCTGACTGCAGCTCTGATTACTTAACCATTGACTCCTTCATCCATTCTGTTGCTGCATCTCTTAGCCCTGCCTCAAGAAACCAGTACAATGCTTTCCCCCAGATAACTGTCCCAGAGATGTTTCCCTGGAAGACTTTCTGAGGAATGAGCTGGTAGGGCTCACTGCCTGTCCACCCTGACAGGTGCCCATGTTGTTCAAACCACCTTCAGAACTGGCCCAAAACTTGAGGCAAAGAAAGAGATAATTAAGAGGAAACACTTGCTGTTTGTTTATTCACTACTGTTGGCTTTCTGGGTTCATCCATCAAGCAAAATCCTACTAGCTCCAGGGATTTAGGTTGCAAAACCACCCCTGATATTCATTGAAGTGGGATTTTACTTTATTTCTTCCAGTTTTGTGAGGATAGGTAGTCAGTAACAGAGCTCAAAACAGTACAACCTCATCCCTTCAATTCAGGCTTGCAGAAATACAGGGTGGGGACATAGGATAAATAAAAATGTCTCTCTTCTTGATTTTTTCCCTACTTGCATTATAAGTTAGGGATATGCATTTCCTGTTCCTCGCTCCTGGCCACTGCAGCCACAGTCCATGCTGCTGTTCTCACCTTCACTGTCCTTTCTATCTCACACAGTTAAATATGTCCCCAGCCACTGCTGATCTAAATGCTTCAGTGAGCCTTTTTTTTTTTCCAGGGCTTCAGGATTTAGGGTTCTGCTTTAGCTAATCTCTTTACAAGCTTCTAAGACCTTGTATGTTTTGCAAGATAGGAGTATTCAGAAAATATGCCTTTTGCCACTAGCTAGCCCAGCAAGGTCACAGTGGGTAATAGCTGGCAGCATACTGCTATGACCAGGGTGGGAGCCTCAGAGACACAATGAACCTTCCTAAAGGGACCAAGGGAACACTGTCATCCTGAGAAAAGCTCTGCAGCTTTGTAAAAAAACCCTAGTTCTCTCTCCCTTCCCTTCAGCCCTGAAAGATGATAAGTCCTTCATGGTGTTTTACATTGCTTGTACTCCAATGCAGTCATGCCAGTGATGGCAGGCAAATACAAGGCAGAGGAGCTGTATCATTGGCACCCCCATTTTCACCTGTTACAAACTGCCAGGGATCTTTGTAGTACCTGATAGTACTTCGACTGAGGTGTCTTGAGACCTGCTGTATGGTAAGAAGATGTTATAAACCCTTTCTGGCTCACAAGACACTGGTTTTGATGAGGAAAAACAAACAGAGGACAGACAAAAGCACTTCCATGACATTATATAGAAGTTGTAAAGGGAAGGTCAAGAAGACAATCCAGGTCACACTCAAACACATAGATATTTCAAAAAAATCTTGTGTTTTTTAGGCACTTTGTCCCCCAGAGCAAAGTTACTCTGTGCCACCTTAGGGGGATCATTGTACCTCTCTGCCTTTGGAACCTCGTCTGGCACCTGTGACTTGTACACGTCAAAAGGTAATTTAGAAGGTCAAAACTGGGACTGTCCCAGAGGGACTGGGATAGTTACCTCTTAATGAGCTAATAATCCCTACACAGCAAGAAAGGATTTGACTAAGACATCACTGTGGCCAAATGGAAATGTGCCCATTGGCTTGTATTGAAATGGGTGGGAAAGAGAAAGAAATTAATTGAAAATGAAAAGCGTAAGGAGAAATTCTGGAAGGAGACAAGGCTGCTGATTCATGCAGAAGTCTGACAAGGGACACCTGAGAGGAACCTGTGGTGGCTGGGGAGCCCATCAAGTGGACTGGAAAAGGTGGCAGAGAGTTTGCAACAGGACACAGAGGCAGTGACCTGCCTACCCCTCCCAGCTGGGCTGGGAGCTCTGCCAGCCTGTGGGAGCAGGGTTGTATTTGTCCACATGCAACTCACCCTGGAAAAGGTGGAGGGGCTCCCTGGAGGGCTTCCTGCATGTAGCAGCGGGATGGGAGAATTCTGTGCATGTGACAGCCATAGCCTGGTTAGTAAAATCTTTGCTTTGCTGGTAATCACAATGAGCTGGGGCCCTCCAGCTGTGACTCAGAACTATTCCAGTCACGCTGAACAAAACAGCCCACACAGAACCCTGGCCACAGAGCTGCCTGCAGTGGGCTCCTGCCCATCCTCTCTTCTGCAGGACCTGGGAGCAAGAAGGGGGGTCTGGCAGGCATCTGGTGCTGGGACCTTCAATCTTTGTATAAACACCCAAAATATGCCATGTTGTCAGATCCCTGCACAGCAATTTTAAGCTGACTGATGAGAGGTAATTTTTTTTCCTCCCAGATGCCTCTAACGCATCCTACTTCAGAAAAAAACACCACATCATTTCATGCCACCCTGCCCTGTTTATTGCCACTTTCTTCTGCTAAAATACCACAACTGATGAGTTAAAGCAGTTGCCCCTGAGACAGTGCCATAATCTCCCCTTGAGGGGAAAGGTGTGGGTAGGTGCATCTTGAGGGACAGGAAGTGGTTGTGGGTAGGAGATGGATGCTCAAGTTTTCCACAGTCACAGGCTTTGGAAAAACCTTTGCATGCCTCAGTTCTCCATGTGAACTGTGCCAGCAGGGTCCAGGGATGACATGATAGACAGACTCATAAGGATTAGTGCTTTAGGTAGGCAGGGAGCCAGGGGCAGGTCTGGGCTCCTGAAGGTTTTGGCTTCATGGAGAGCTGCAGAAGGAGATGCAACTGCTCTGACCATGTTCTCAGGAGAGCTAGCTCAGAAACCAGGCCAGGTATGTTCCTGTGAGAGGTACTGAGATCTCTGTGAAAGTCCAGTGATTCACAGCCAAGCTGTGAGCCAGTATGAAACTTTGGCCCAAAGATGGTGCCCCAAGAACTGGGGTGTGAATGGTGCAGACTGAGCTCTGACCCAGGGACCTCAGCAATTACAAATAGTATAATAATGATTTAATCACTATTAATAAAGTAAAAGAAATAAACCACATGATCTGAAGCAGTATGTTCCCTTCTGAAAAACCTCAGGGCACATACAGACCAGCCATTTCCACCAGTCCCCTGCCTTTTCTTGGAGGAGATAGGATCACTGGACTCTTGCCCAGCCTTGGCCATGATCGGTATATCTGAACATGTGTCCATGTGTCTGTCTGCACGCACCCATGCACGCCTGCATTAACCACTGGCACTGCTTCCACCCAGCTCTGCAGGGCCAGACTCTAAAAGAAGGATCCCACCCAGAGCACGCCCATTTGGGGTGGACAGGTCTGGGGTGACACTTGCACCTCAGGTTTCTCCTAGCCATGAGAGCATCAGCATATTTAATAACATCTTGATGATTGGAGGGGAGTTTAATTTAGTTGTGTGGCGCCTGCTGCTGCTGACGGAGCTGTTCCCAGCAGATTTACACCTGTTTCAGTGGAGTGGCTGCTCAGCTCTCCTCTGCTCCCAGCCTCTTGTGCTGCCCCTCAGAACCTTCCTCCTCGCCTGCCTGGACAGTGACGCCTGTTGGGGCTCAGCTGACAGGCTGGGAAGTGCTGGGGTGAGCTCACTGTGCCACCAGGAACCTCATTCCTTTTGAATGATGAGCCAGACAAGCTTAGCACACTCCTTAATTTTGTAAGGAGACAGAGAGGATTTGCTGCTCTTGAATTTCTGCTCCATTTTTACCTTCTTCTCCTCTAACTGGGTTTTATACTGTTTGGGGTGGCCCTGAGTCTCTCTAAAAAGTTAATCCATCAGGCACTTGCATTTCTGGGGTAAATAAGTTTCCAGGCAGTCCAGATGTCTTCAAGGCAGTCCATTATGCATGGTCTAGGTGTGCTTTTTTTGTTTTGTTTTGTTTGTTTTTTTTTTTTCTTTCTTTTTTCTTTTTTTGGTCCCAGGCAAATTTTGCAAATTTTTCAAATTCTTCTATGTGAATAATTTCTACTGGCAGCAAACCCACCATGGTTATCAGTATGTACAGTTACACAGTGCTCCCAAGAATTCAGAAGTAATGACTCAAGCATCCCTTTTCCTTGGATCATTAAGTCAGCCTAGAAATATGGAGATCTGAAAAGTGTCCTGCTTGTGACATCTTTCTCTGGCAACTTCAGGGTGCTTCTGCTCAAGCTTTTACCTGCAGTCACACAAGAGAGAAAAGCTTCTCAAGTAAAGCATCTCTGTTTGAAAATCAAAGTGGAAATGTTTGGGGAATAGCATGAAACCCATCATGAAGAGGCACAGAATGATCTGAAAATCACAAACTGTGGGATGATATGGCAGAAGTTTAGCAAAAACTTGGAGACCTCACCCCCTTCCTTAGGCATGGCTGAAAACTGCTGCTGAAGCTGATGGTGGGAAGAGGCATTTAACAGAATCACAGAGTCAGAGTAGTTTGGGTTGGAAAGGACCTGAAAGACCATCTGGTTCCAAACCCCTGCTATGGGCAGGCATGCCCTCCACTAGACCAGATCGCTCAGAGCCCCAACCAGCCTGAGCACTTCCAGAGATGGTGTATCTAGAACTTCTCTGGGTAACCTGTTTCAGCACCTCACCACCCTCAAAGTAAAGAATTTCCTTCTAATACATAATTTAAACCTACTGTCCTTCCGTTTAAAGCCATAATCCCTTGTCCTATCACTACACGCCCTTGTAAAAAATCTCTGCCTTATTGAAAAAATATCTGCCATACTGAAAAATCAGCCTCTACCCACAATTCATGTGGTTAGCAGAAACATTTGGGCAGCAGAAACATTTTGCAGCTTCTTCTGAATCTTTTTGTCCCCTCCTTAAAAATGGCCACCCACTCTTGAAGAAACATTGGCTTGCCTTGGTGAAGAGTCTCTTCATCCTGGGACAGAGCACTAGCCCATTGGCTGTCTGCTGTGGGAGACTGGGAAGCAGAGGCTGGGAAGCAGAGGCTGCCTGGGTAGGCTGGCTGCTCAGAGGAGCCCTGCTAGAAGGAAGATACCTCAGCAGCAGCCTCCTGCATCAGCTCTCTGCTGAGAAAGAAAGAAAGAAAAAAAAGCCCAATACCTCAAAAACATGCAGCCAATGTTTTCCTGGAGGAAAAAGCAGTAGCTGTGTCTGCCCAAGCCTGGGGCTAGCAGGGTGTTATGCCAGAGCATGGTTTGGCTTTTCTTTCTAACCTGAGGTTCCTAGTTAAGTACCACCTGGCAGCACCCCTGAGCTGCAGCCTGGGTCATGGCTTCCATAAAGGGCTGCTGGGTTCACTCTTATTTATAACACTTGCCCCTGGCACAGAGTGTCAGCTTGCAGAAGTCAGCTCTCCCCCGGGAGCAGGGAGTCATTCCACAGGCTGTGCTCCTGTTTCCATCCCCGCCTGCCAAGGGGCCTCCCGCCCCCTGGCAGATGGACCTGGGGGTGGCTGGCTGAGGGGCATGGCAGAACTCCGTTTCAGAGCCTCATCTGCACCACTAGAGGAGAAGTCCTGTTTCCTCAGCAGCAAAGGAGGTGAACACTCCTAGGACTTTACCCCTCAGGGTAAAGAACAGGAGGAAAGAGGGTGCACAGGAGATACAGTGCCTGTTTTCTAGAGTAAACTTTAGGAAGTAGGTGTATGGCTTTCTCTAGCTTTCCAGGGAAAGCGGGAACCACTACAACAATCTGTGGGAGACAGGTTGTCTGCAGGCAGGTGAAGAGTTTTCTTTTTCAGGTGAATTTTAGTAGGTGCTGTAGGTAAGGAGGATCACAAAAACCTAAGGCATGGCTCCAGCTTGGTCCCTTCTTCTCTGCGCTCATCAAAGATGGCTTCAGACTGAGTCTTAGAGCTGCCAACTGTAACACATGGTACACTCCAAATGGAGTTGTAACAAAGAGAAGATCAGACCACCAGATGCCAGCCTGTGGCCAACAGTCAGACATTTTTCATGGCTTGGTAGCAAGCCATGACACTGCTCTTAACAGGTCCCTTGCTGGGTGCTGTGGTCCTAGTGAATGCTGACTGAGAGATATTTTAATGGGCAGAAGACAAAAGCCAGCTTGGAGGATGTGGCAGGTTTTAGAAGGCAGGCTGTATGCTGATGGTGTTCTTCATCCTCTAGTGTCTCAGAGCACGTGCGTGGGGTGAGGAAGCAGCACTGCCAGCTCGGCTCTTCCGCCTCTCAGGAGCCGCACGTCACAGCTGTGTGTAGCACCCGCACGCTGACGGCTGCAACTAAGCTCCTACAAAGCTCCCTGGATTAGCAGGTGGGGATATACAGGGCAGGGATGCAGTCATTTGAGCTGGGGTAGTTAGTGCAGTCAGGCAAATGTCATATGTAAAAAGAGGATCTAAAATGATCTAGCACAGCAGTTTGTGCTCAGGTCTTACTGGCCAGTAGCAGAAACCAAGATAGCTTTATTTTAGTAAATATAACTGATACCTCTTCGTCCTTGGTCAATGTATTTTTCTTGTTGGGTTGTTTTATTTTCCATTTTTTTCTATGTGTTTTTTTTCCTTTCTTTCCGTTTCAATCCAGTACAGAAGGAAAGATTTCCAGGAGGATTACAGAGCTTTCATTATGCACTCTGGGATGTTTTGATAAAGATACAAATACCCACCTCACCATAAAGTGGTGTTTCCCAGACTACTTATATTACTATTTTGCCAGAGTTAAAGCCTGCAGATTTAAGAACACAATACCCTTTTAAAGACCAATTTCAAGCTGCAGCCATTTCACAATCATTATTTCATTTGCAAGTAGCAGATTTTTGGGGTTTAAACAACCAATTAGATACTTAAGTCCTGCAAAGACGTGAAAGTGGAATTTTTTTTCTGTTCCTAGAGTTTGTTCTGATTGCTGTTTGTCCAGATCAGACCCACAGAGGAGAGATTTAGGCAGCTAAATGAAACAGAACAGGGCCTGAGTCACTGATCAATTTAAATTTTTTCAAATCTGATGAAAACCCTGATATTTAAGACTTAACTTAGTCATTTTGACTTCCATGTGTTGTGATCATATACAGAACTATGTGGCTGAACAGCATCATTTATCCTGACTGTCAACCCAAATAACTGCACATGCTTAAAAGGGGAAGACTACTCAGCAATCATCTCAGGCAAGTTCTCAATGACATTAATTGAGGTGCTAATTGAAAAAACCCAGCTAAAACTCTTCAGTGGCAGAAAGAACAGATCCTGCAACATAAAGGACTCTAAAAGTGTGTTTTGATTCGACAGAATGGTTTGGAGTGAAAGTATGTCTTTTGACATTTTGAACTGCAATATTTTCATTTTTATCCAAAATTCCCTTTCTGTACCTAAACCGTGTCTCAGATGAGAGCTGGGAGACCACTGCTTGAGGATCAGGCCCTAACATGTGCACACACACACACACACACACATACACACATTTATTTTAAACATTTTGAAGGAAACCCGAGGAGCCTGATACTCAGGAAGAGGTTGCAGGAGTGGCCAAACCTGCCCAGAGTTATCCAGCCCAGAGAGATTTCACTTATTAAACTCTAGTGAACCAAACACTATGACCAGCTGCTGTCTTATAGCTATCCAGTGACAGTATCTTGGCTTTTTTTTTGGCCTGTAAATTACTGTACACAGGTGGGGAATTTATTAGCATAAGTAAAATTAGGAAGCAGCACTCCATCTATCTCCCCACTGACACTGACAGGCTGTGAGATGTTGACCTTCTCTGAAGTGTTAGTCTGGATGGCCCCGAACCCAGCAAAAACACTTAGGCCTGTGCTTAATTTTGCATCCCATTAGGTCTGCCCTTGTGCTAGAAGTTAAGTATGTGGGTCACTGTTTTCCTGGATCAGAGCCCAACTCCTGAAGGTCCTTCAAGATTTAGCTAGATAGAGCTTCTTAAATGATATGCTGCAATTAATGTAATGGGATTCTGCTCTCTTTTCTGTTGGTGACTGATTTGTGATGGGGAGGGTGGGCTGTGCAGAAGTATACAGCCAGCCATCAACAGTTTCTCACAAACTATCAACTGTAAACACATTATTAACTTTTAATTATCAAAGTCTCTGGGAGATCAGCCTTTTTGTAACTGATCAAGGCTGTCCCTCCTTGCAGATCCAGCATCCACATGCTGAGGTCTAAATTCAGAGCCAAACTCTGAAGCTCAGAAGAGACTTTGCTTTAGCTAGGAGCTGACAGAAGACTGAGACCAGCTACTGCAGAATGATCAGGTCTTCAGACTGAGATGGTGGCTCTTGAGTCTCCTTGGTGGTGGGGTATAGCCCCTTGTGTCCCATGTATGGTGGTGTGAGTGGCATGGCAGGAGACAGGGACTGATCTTTCGTTCCATCTCCCCCAACACAGACAAAGGAGGTGACTGTGACCTAGAACCACAGAATCACAGAAAGTTTGGGTTGGAAGGGACCTTAAAGATCATCTAGTTCTAGGGATCTGAGAACCCTCTTGCTCATGATATTTCTCCAGCATGGCAGCTTCAGGGTGCTTCTGCTCAAACTTTTACTTGCAGTCACATAAGAGAGAAAAGCTTCTTTATTAAAGCATGTCTGTTCAAAAAACAAAAGTGGAAATATTTGGGTAATAGCATGAAACCTGTCATGAAGAGTCATATAAAGATCTGAAAATCACAAACTGTAGGATGATAATAGTGGAAGCTTAGCAAAAACTTGGAGGCATGGCTAAAAACTGCTGCTGAAGCTGATGGTGGGAAGAGGCATTTAACAGAATCACAGAGTCATAGAGTAGTTTGGGTTGGAAAGGACCTTAAAGACCATCTGGTTCCAAACTCCTGCCATGGGGCAGGGACACCTTCCACTAGACCAGGTTGCTCAGAGCCCCATCCAGCCTGGCTTTGAGCACTTCCAGAGACGGTGTATCTAGAACTTCTCCGGGCAGCCTGTTCCAGTGTCGTATTTTTTAGACCCTCAGCTTTTTCTCAGCTTTAGGTACCCGTGTGCAGCCAGTCCCTACATTGCCTCTCCTCCTCCGCGGCGGCCGCCGTGCCCGCCGTGCGTCCTCCGCCTGCCGCCGCCGCCTCACGGGGAGCCGCCAGGTGGCGCTGCCGCCCCGCGCGTGGCGCCGCGCGCCGCGCCCGCCTTGTCCCTGCAGCCGCGCGCGGGCCGTGAGGGGCGTCCCGTGGGGGGGACACGAGGACAGCCCGAGGGACCGGGGACAGCCCGAGGGACCGGGAACAGCCCGCCATGGGACACAGGGCAAGCCGCGCCTCATGCCGCCTGTGCCGTGCCGTGGCCTGCCTCGCCAGCTCGGTGCTTCCGGAGCCCTGTGCAGCCCCGTTCAGAGAGCGGGTGCGGTTCCAGAAGCGCCTTCGCCGCGCTTCGCTCCTGGTGCCAGCAGCGTGCCCGTATGGCCAAGAAGTCCAGCAGCATCCTGGGGTGCTTTAGGAAGAGCAATGGCGGCAGGTCGAGGGGGGTGATCCTATCCCTCTGCTCAGCCCTGGCCAGGCTGCATCTGCAGTGCTATGTCCAGTTCTGGGCTCCTCAGGACAAGAGAGACATGGACCTCCTGGAGCCGGTCCAGTGGAAAGTTGATTAGATGATTAAGGGACTGGGAGCATCTGCCTTGTAAAGAATGGCTAAGGGAGCTGCACCTGTTCAGCCTGAAGAAGAGAAGACAGAGAGAACCTCATCAATATATTCAAATATCAGAAGGGAGAATGCCAAGAGGATGGAGCCAAACTCCTGTCGGTAGTGCCCAGCAACAGGACAAAGGGCAACAGGCAGAAACTGGAACACAGGAAGCCCTGCCTGAATGTGAGGAAGAACTTCTTTATGGTACAGGTTACTGAGCACTGGGACAGATTGCCCAGAGAGGATGTGGAATCTCCTTCCGTGGAAATATTCAAGGACTGTCTGGACACAATCCGGTCCAGTGTGCTCCCCACTCTGCTTGAGTGGGGAGGTTACACTAGATGATCTACAGAGATCCGTTTCAGCCTTACATATTATGAAATTCTGTGTTTTAACCAGGACCTGTACAGAGGTCTGGGCTCCAGAGTGTCCATGGACAGTGTGCAGCTGACGGAGTGTCTGCAACGTGAGAAGGAGTGGCAGGGAGTCACAGGACTTTGGAGGTAACTGCTAGAGTGAAATTCAGGTCTTGGCTTTCCACTTTTAATTTCTGAGGCTCTGCCTGGCCCCCAAAGTTGCAGACGGCAGCTTGCAGCCGTGACATATGGCAGGGTTTTAAAGGGTCAGAAACCAAAATGTAAAAAAGCTCACCCTTTCCCAACCAAATACACACATAAAAGTCTATTTATGTAAATTAAATCTTATTATTTAAAAACGGTCATGTCACTTTGACAGCTGCGATTTTTGAACAGGTAAAAATGGGTCTGCTGCGTTTTAGGGGTGTGATAAACCCTTCTCCCAAGGCTGAATCCAGCACCAAGGCACACCCCCACCTTCCCCACGGTGGGATGCTTTTTATATGCTCTTCCAGCCCTGATGGAAACAAAGCTACACGGCCAGTTGGGCTCAGGTTTAGCCTTGTCTGCTGGGGCCCCTTTTCACACCAATTCAGACAGCCTGGCATCAGTCTCCCTCTTTGTAGACCGGAGAGAGGGGCAGGTCGGGGCACACAGCACAGCGAGGAGCGGCGGGGTCTCCAGGCAGCGCTCGGCGAGCGCTGGCGGGCACAGATGGTGTTATTTCCCCCCGAGGGCCGCGGGGTGCCCGCAGCGATGCTGGTGCGCGGCTGAGCAGGGCGCTGGGATTTGCATGTGCCCTTTGCACGCCAGGCGCCGGCAATTTAAATGACAATGGGGCGAGGGGCAGGTTAGGTATATATATATATAGACAGAGAGATATTTCTCTGTCTGCATGGGCTGCTGCTGGCAGCTGCAGTCCAGCAGCCATCCTCGCCTCCCCTATCAATATCCTTTCCCCTGAGCTGGAAGGACTAAGGGATAATTTAGTCTTTATGCTAGTTTGGACTTTGTCTGATTACCAGCTGAGCCTGATTACACAGGCCTCGCTGTCCCTTCTGGGAAATAGTCCAGACAGCACAGAGGGGCCACTGCTCCTCCTGCCAGTTTTGCCACTGCCAATCCCTCTGATTTTATTTTGGATTGCAGGAGGGGTGGCTTGTTCTCTCTGCTGTCCTCCCTGTGCACCCACTGTCAGGGACCAAAGGACCTAATTTTTCTTGAGGACCATAAATCACATTCAAACACAGGGCTTGAATACGAACATGTAGAGCCAGCTGCTGGGGAGCTGAGCTCTTGTGGCTGCTGATGACATGGAGCTGGGTCCTGCAGCAAGGAGTGAAGTGGGGCCCATCTTCAAGTAGGCCTCCTTTCCACCCCAGTTTTCCTTTTCTTTCACTGTTTGGCATCTCAGTATGTATCAGTGCGTGCCTTGGACATGTGTGTAACTGGGAGCAAGAGAGAGCTGTCAGGTAGAAAGCAGTCCAAGCGGCAAAGCTGGAGATCTGTTCCAGCTGAGCATCCCAGCTCCAGCTATTTCGCTGGGAACAGAGCGAGTGTCAGGCCAGGCAGCGTTGAAGTACTGGGAACTGACAGCAGGCAGCAGTTGTAGTCCAGCAGCCAGCCCATTCTCCCCCACCACTTGCCACTTAGGAGCACTTGGATCAGCCAGACACAAGATTCAGATCTCCATCCATATCTACAGTTCTAACAGAGTTCAGAGGAAGTGAAGTTTTGGCTTTGGACTTATGCAATTTTCAAAGCTAATGAACAGATGGTGTTTTACTTGCTGTCTCCAGCCCCTTTGTATTAGCTGTGATCCAAGTCTAAACACCATAGATGAATTAGGATGGTCATGTTCCACATTCACTTGGAGAGGAATTATGTGGGGAGATGGAGGGACATAATGCAAAAAGTTTTAGAGCCAGGACCAGTTTAAAAACATTCTGCACAGCTGGAGCAGTGTGTTGCACAGAGGAGTTGCCACAACTTCTGAAGCTCAATGAAAACACTTGACCCTTGACTTGACCTCAGACCTTTCATTATTGATCCCAGGAAAACTTTATAGAGAGGACAGTTGCATTCTGGCTGCAGCAGCTCTGCCTCCTGAATGGCTCCTCCTGTTTTTAGGAATTGTCACTCTGAGCTCTCCCTTCAGCCTCTCTGCACTGTCTCCACACCTTTTGGGTGACTAAGACCGTATGAGAGTTTGGCTCCATCATTTCTGGGGCTCCCTTTGAAAGAAGTGTAGGATGCTCTTATATTGCCTGGTAGCTTCTCTTCACCAGAGTACAAGCCTAGCTCCTAAAACCTTTTCTCATAGCTTATGTGCTCCAGGCCCCTCAGCATCTCAATTGATTCTTCCTCAACATCCTTCTGGGTCCTGGGAGGTCCAAACAGAACAGAATATCTAGGCACAGCCTCACCAATTTAGGAACAGATTAGGATAATTTATCTCAATCTGCTGGCAACCTTCCTCTTGATGTAGTCTAGAATGTGGTTGGCATTATTTGCAATGACAACACTGTCCTTGGCCTCCACTTGTAATCCCCAAGTCCTTTTCAGCTGGGTATAAACAGGTATCTCTTCACTGACAGATCATACAGGCCCAAGGAGTGCTCCTGGTAGCATTAGTCATGGCTCTAGGTGGCATTTGAGATTCGACCCCCTGAGTCCCATTGGTGGTGGCACCCTGGCCATTTTTCTTGTCCTGTTCCAGGAATCTGAGACAATATGAGAGCTTAGGGAACAGCTGGGTGCATGCAGCTGAGAACTGATGCAAGCAAGTGTCCAAGTGTCCGAGGATGGAGCTCAAGCAGTGGTTTGTCTGGTGGCACCAGGGGTGCTGACCCCTCCCATGGCACTGCAGGCTCAGAGAGCACAGTGCTGTCCTGTGCTCTGAGGCACAGATGGTCTGAAAGAGACTCTCTTGTACATGGTGCAGCAAAACATCACACACAATGTCGGGACAACTCTATTGGAGCAAAGAGCTGTCTTTCAGCATCCTGTTTCTAAGCATGACTAGCAGCAGCTGTGTAGGGAAAAGGTACTTTTTTTTTTTTTTTTTTTTTTTAGCTACCCAGGAGGAGGATCACTGTCAGGCCTATCTTTGTAGCTTTGGGACATTTTGGAAATATCCACAGAGAGGAATTTGATCAATCTTTCTATGACACGGCCTGAATGAAGCTGGACAACTCACAGCCCAAGACATTTGCTGATTTTGTAGTAGCACTCTGAGCCCCTTTTTATTGTATACAGGCACTTGTGCCCTCACAGGTAAAGGTGGAACATCTCCAAGTTATTGAAGTGTTCTGTATTAATAGTTCATTTTCAAGCAGCTTCTTGCTTAGGCTTTATTTAAGGTGAAGCAAAACGTTTTCATGGATCTGAAACTCACTTCTTTGCAAAGAGTTTTTCCTAGATGTGTACTTTCAAATTCTAGGCTGCTTTTCTGGTATGGGTAAAACAGAAGAGTTAATTTTTTAGAATTGCCTCTGTTGAAGAGACAGAGGAAAGCTATGGAACCTCAATACTCCTAGACTTCAACTGACCCTTCTGTTAAGTTTGCGGGGTTGGATTTGTTGTTGTAGTGGTCTGGGTGAAAGCATTGCCATTTCTTGCTAAGAAGAGAGCAAGCTGCTGGACTGTGTCATGTTTGACAAACCCAAACTTGAGGTATTTTGATTTGAAGAGCTTGGGGGCTGTGTTCCTTAGTTGGCTAACTGGGATTTTAGGAATAGAATCTATTTTTGATAAATTATGCCATGTAGACATGCTAATGGGCAAAGTGTCAGCCTCCAGATAACAATATTGTTCTTACAGCCTGCTGAAAGCAGTGCTTGGTGGTTTGGTCTCTCCTGCTAACCATTGCTTGCCTAAAGTGCAATTAAAGCTGATGCGAAGTCCAGTCCTGGGCTGGGAGCACTGTGAGGTGTGCTGCAGAGATCAGGGAGTTTCTCCTGAACATTGCTTTGTTCCAACTGATGTGTTCTGGCCCTGGCTACTTTTGCCATGCTATTTGTGCTGCCATCAATGAGGAGAGCTGTGCTACACCTGCTTGCTGCTAGTATGGGCCCCTCCAGGTTCATTAGCTGTGCTCTGCACTGTGCTGAAGTGATGCTGCTGTAGGACACGAGCTGTGCTGCAGCTGCTGAGAGCAGTTGTGCCTGAGGTGCTGTGCTTGGGGCTCGGTGCAGGGCCTCCACCTTCATGGTGCAGCTCATGTGCAACCTGGACCCACTGCCTGCAAGCCTTTAGCTTGCTCTGTGCCAGTCTGTGGTTGGGTAGCGGGGGGCTGCATTTGAGCTCTGCCCCTGGCTGCTGTTATTTATGGAAACTGGGCAACTGTTCATGGAAAAAAGCTAGCAGAGGGTGCCTTGCCAACTGCTCTTCTGCTGGCAGTAACCTGCAGAGCACGTGTGTGCAGTGGTGTTCAAAGGAGGTGTGTGGCTGTGGAAACCTGCCTCTGCATGCCCAGAGAGTGTGTGAGAGCCTGCAAGCAGAGGTACTAATGCTCCTCTGCCTTGGCTCCCCTGTGATCTTCTGCAAACAGCCCTGCGGGGAAAACCACTTCATTTTCTGCTCTGCATTCCCTATGCTCACAATACCTGGGGAAAAAATGACAGCTCTCTTTTCTTGAGACTACATGTCAAATGCCCGGGGCTGTAATGAAATATAGATCTACCTGATGCTGGACATAATACATGGGTGTTTCATTCTTACACTTGAGGAAAGAACGTGACATGTCTCCAGCTCGCTACAGCCTACTGCAGCTGGAGGAGAGCCATTCTCTAGCTTCACTTTGCTACCAGACACCTAAAGTAAGAATATGGTGCTCTTTAGGGTATAGTGAGACTCCTTGGGAAATATGATCAACTACAAAGATCAGTCGGGGGCTTTAGCCAAAGACCCTATTTGGGGAATTGGCTGCTGACTACTCATTTCACCAGTGCTTGTTTCAGAGCCACCTCGGTGTCTGTCGTGCCTCTGCTCTGCGAGGCCCTTGTTAAGCAGCTGCAGACGTCTGGCACATCTTCCTTTCAGGCCTGACCTGTTTAATGCTGGGGAGGACAGGTGAACACAAGCTGAGCCAGAGCTGACCTGCAGAGGAAGGAAGAGGCAGGTAGACCTGAGTTGCCCAGAAATGCTTTCCACACTGCAGTGATGGTCACCACCCAGAAAAAGGTGCAGAGGAAACTCTGGAGGAGCCTGCCGTGCTCAGACAGGGACCCATTCTGCTGCAGCTCCAAGCATGGTTTGAGGCCAATGTGTGGCTGCAGTACAGCAGCTTAATGAGTTGCCACATGTCAGCCACACTGCGGTAGCCATCTGTGTGTGATGGATGTGTGGTGTGCAGTGGGGTGCTGACGAAGCTACCTCACCTCCCCATCTTTGCTATTTCAAGTGGCTTTGAGTTTGTCACAGGCTGCGGGCATTGATCTCTGCTCAGCTGCCATGGGGTGGTGAGCCACCAGGCTGCAGAGCTTGGAGCTGCTTGCCCTTTTCCAAAGCGAGGAGTCAAGCTTTGCTGGAAGGACACATTTCCTCACATACTGCCCAAGAAGGCATTCACTGTGACAGGAGATCACTGAGGCCAATGACTATGCCCAATTCAAAAAAAGCATCAAATATTTATTGAAGTGGGCCTTCCAAATGATCTATCAGTAAATATGCAAAAAATGCAAGAGCCATGAGGGAAATGGAAGAACTCCGCTTTAAAGCATTACAGCCCACCCTGGCCACTGTGTTCACAAGTTATCTTCAATGGACAGATAGTACATCATGGAGGACAGCAGGTTTTTGAGCACCTCTTCCAGATGAGGCAGCCTTGGCCCATGCTAGGAGACTGAGCTACACGAACCTTGTCCTTAGTCTGGCAGGTTCAGCCTGAAACCTTTCATAGCTCACATCAGATCAAGACAAAAAAAAATGCTCCCAGCTCAGGTGTTAGGCTGATTTAATGACAATCTTTTTTTTAAAACAACCTCAACACCACATCAGTGAAGGTTATTTTTTTAAATTGGGTGGCTGGGAAAAAAAAAAAAAAAAAGGAATGAACTATAGCAACTTCTATTAAAAAATATATTTTTAAGTAGTTGGTGAGGAGTCATCTTTGGTAAATGCCTAGTAGCTGGCTAGATGTGGGTCTTCTGTCTGCCTTTGTGTGCGGGTACATATGGTCTCGGTGGATATGTGTGGAGTGGAAGCAGTCCTGTTCTGTAGGTCCCCTGTGCTCAGGTTTGTGTTTGTGTACTGGGAGCGTTAATGAGAACAGACTGCCTTTCTTTCCCTTCGTTCCCCAATCCCATCTGTTCAAACAAAAGGCTGAAAGGGAGAGAGAGCTGAGACCCTGCTGGTCAAGAGGGGATGGATAATAACACATATCCTTGGGCTACATTTCAGCACATGCAACCCTTTCAAGCTGTGCTAAAGCTTTTATTCAGGCAAGAGAAAGAACAACCAATATAAAATAAGGATTTTTTTTCTTCTTTTTAGAAAAGCTGCATCAGGCCTGAAGGATGCTACATTCCGTTCTTTCCCTCTAACATTTTATAATGCTGGATTATCAAAAAAAAGGGTCTAAACCCATACTGATTATATATTTGTGTGTGTACAGACAGAGCATGATACTGGGCTAGAGCGAGTGACATATGCAGAGGGGCCAGGGATGGCTTAGAAAGTCAATTTTCACTCTGTTTGCACATGGTAACAGTTCCAGATTCGTGTAATTAACTATACATCAAAAGGGTGTGAAGGAAGATATATTCCTCTCCACCTTGGGGATTTGATAGGTACTTTGCAATTCATGGCTAACCCCCCATTCAGATATTTGTCATTATGGTCGTGCCAAACAACTCATCTGAAGATCAAAACAGCTTTCTTGGGGGCTGTTACAGCGAGAGCAGCACAGGAGCTGGCACCTCGAATCCCAGAGCGGGTACCGAGCGGCAGAGAGGGATGCAGCCCTGGATGGCGGCGCTGGTGTTCAGCCCTCTGCCAGCCGTTCCAGGGACGTCATAATGGTTTACGGGAGAAAAATGGTCTCAAATGCCATTAGTTTAATGCTTCATAATGTCGTTGTGTCTGTTTTAAATGCAATCACCAAGCTCAGGGGACACCCAGGACTAAAATTAAAAAAAAAAAAAGAGGAAAAGCGCTTCCAGAAATGTAAGGACGGAAAAGGAGGCAGGGAAATCTTTGGCGAGTGAAGAAATGAGATTCACTGGTTCTTTTCCACTGAGCAGGTAGCACATGAGTAATTGGTATAGGATGGCTAAAGGGATATTCATCTTGAGAACTGATTGCACCCTAGTTGTAATAAATACACCAAAGTAACATAATCAGTCTGGAGGCAGAGGAGAGTTTTGCAAAACACAAGACCTGATCCTGGCCAAGATTTTCAGAAAGAGTAATTTCAAGTGAGATTTCTGGTGCTGTGTTACTGTCTTTGCCTCGTTTTCAGAAGTGGAGCACAATGGATCCCACTGAATGCGTCCATCATCCCCTACCCATCCAGCAAGTTTATTGATGTGTATGTGGGTGCCTAACTCCAGGGTGCACTGTCTCAAAGAGAGGGAGCCACAAAAAAATGAGACATATCAAAACCAGTGAACAAGCTGAATCGGATCTGTTTACACTAAGAGAAATGCAGATAAATAAATTGGAAAAGCAATGAGTAGAAGCAGTGGTTGTGCTCATGAAAGCCTTAGAAATCTTTCTAAGTTGCTCGTCTCTTATTTCAATCACACAGGTGGAGCTGTTTCCTCAGGGATGAAATCCTCCCTTGTTGACATCTCCCACTCCCAGATATACCTGCCTCCCAAGTGAGGCAGGTATATGTTCCTTTCAAACAAGAGCTGTCCGGTTTCAGCAGTCATCAGTTACTCTTCAGGGAGGGATTAAACAAGGTGAAGGGATCATAGGAGCATCTAGCACTGCTCCTTTGTGTCCTTTTTCTTTGGAATCCTAGCAAACGGGAGCAACCTGCTTCTATGCATTGATGCTGGCAGCTAATCTAATGTAGAAAATTTACATGAGCATCACATCCCCTCTCATCTCTACGCCTGTTCTCACAGGGAATCCATCTCACACGTAGGTTGCACACTGTGGCTGCCCTCATGTCTATCATTAGAAAGCAGACCCTTGAGCCTGGCCTAACTGTGCACCATTGATGTATTGCAGGACAGGCCTCTGCTGAATTCATCCATCAAGCAACCGCAAGAAGTGATTTCTGCGGATTAATGTGCTGGTGGGTGCATGCAGAGGTTGAAAGAGGAAAGGTTCATGGTAGTAGCTGGCTTGCTGAAAAGACAGAGAAATGAATGTGGCAGAAATTGGGTCCTTAGCATTGCAGATAGGTGCAGATCAATAGGTTGTTGCTTTCAGCTCTTGTGTTTGCTTTCTGCTACAGCTATTGTCAGAAAACAAGAAAAAGGAGTTTTTTACAATGCTTTCTACAAGGCTGGTTTTAAGAGTCTGTTCCAGTGTCTTACAACTCAGCCGAATGTTACTGGAGGTGGAGGCTGAGATCCACCATGATGGACGTCTCTGGTGGTTTGGGTTGAGGGAGCTCAGTTTAATCTTGGAAAGAGGTTAGAGAAAAAGAAACAGATGTATCTGTAGTTTAAAATTGACTAGCAGTGCCTTTCTTTGAGAAGATCTAAAGTTTCTGTGGAGCAGAGATTAGAAATTTGGCTTGAAAGGAGCTCCACTGCAGGGGATATGATTTCTGTCATACCCTGGAAAACTGTCCCAGTTTGGCCAGATTGTGAGTCTCCAAAGAAAGCCAGATTAAGTCTCATTGGCACTTGGCAATAGAGTTTTGTCAGAGTTTAACAGCTGAACTGCCAGTCCATCCTTGGCATGTGTGACAACAGTGCCTGGCCCATCCCTGCAGAGCACAGCCGTGAGCTGCATTTTCCTTGGAATGCGCTTAACTGCATGGGACTGCCTTGGTGATGGGTACCACAAGTGCAGACTGAGGGAATACAGCTGAGAGGCACACACAGGAAAGTTTCCTTTGCATTTCACCAATGGTGAAAAGTGTAGCCAGATGGGACTTAGAGCACCAGGAATCCCTGAGTAAGAAGAAAAGTCAATGAAGTAGCTATTTGCTGTTGTAGATGAAATAAATAGAATTCTTCCATTAGTTCCTGATGTGCAACAAATAAACTAAGGGGAATGTTTTTCACTGCAGGCCATCAGAGGTATTTTTTGCTATTCTCAAATATATTCCCTGGATGTAATGTATCAGCAGGCTTCCGGCACAAGGCTTTAGAAAAAAGGAGTGTTTGTTGGCAATGTGTTCAACACTCCTTCTAGGAAACATCCTTTCCTTCTTCTGACATTCAGGTCATGTTTCATATCTTACCCTGCTTCCTGGGAAAATAACAGCGTGATTGGTAATATTAAGATACTTAGGTCTGCAGAGGTGGTATTTGGCTATGGGAAAGATCATATGAATAGCATGACTGGTGACTTGGAGTAACTTCGGAAATAGCTGGAGGTTCCAGATGAACTAGCAAAACTGTTCATTTCTCATGACAGAAATGGTGTGCCTGAAAGAGAAGTTAATACAGCCAGGTAGGCAAGAAAAATATGTTCAAAGAGTTACATCAAAGGTGTACAGGAACTGAAAAAAAAAATCAAAGAGAGGAGCCAAAGAAGTTTCATGCTGGCATCAGAAGGTCAGTGGCATCAAGGAAGCTGATGAAGCTTGTCAAATATCTAGGGATAAGTAACAGAAATAGTAGGGTCACGATGAGTGAAATAGTTAGATTACTGTAAATGAAATACGAACAAAAATACTAGTTTGTGTGAAACCACAAGAAGCAAAAAATAGAGCAAGGGTTGTTAGGCTGGTCTGTATTGAGCACCAAGGCCATGACTTACAGCAATCAAACTGTAGACACTGAGGAAGATGCTGTTTATGTCAGGCCTGGACAGGGCCCTTGTTTACACAGACAATTCCTCAGCAGGTACTGGCTCTGATAAACAGGAGGATGGCAGCAAGGTTGCAGCACATTGAATGCACCATTGTTCTTCCTGTTATCCCAGAAGGAAGGCAGGCAAGTAACCATGAGATGCTCAAAATTAGAATTCAGAGGTGTTGTGTGCCAGCTGTGCCTAGGGTTTATAGAGGCTGAAGTGAACAAGACTGTGAAGCAAAATCTGCTCCCACAGATTCTGCTGACTCTGAAAAAGTATAAAGGACCCATTCCAAAGCCAGGTAATTGACAGCCCGCAAGAGGGTTCCAAATGCATGGAAGCAATTTTTTCTGGATACAATATATCTGATACCAAAATATCTACTCCACAATCTATTGGACTGGGTGCTAAAGTACTTACTGAGGATGGACCCAGACCCAAATTCAGACAGATGATTAGCACTGCTACAGTTCAGAGTAGTACCTCAACAGTGTGGATTGTCACATGGTCTGTAGGAAACTGAAGAATGAGAAAATCCTGACAGGAGCACTGGGAATCAGAGTCCCTGGTGAATCTAACATAGAAAAAGCCAAGATAAAAAAAAAGTAATATGTGATTCATGGACCCAGGAGTTGCTATTTTGCATCTCTATGGTCAGACATAAAGCTGCAAATGGTGAGTTTAGCCCTGCTGCTATGGAAGACGGGTAAATACATCCAGTGAAGAAATAAGGAGCAGCTTCTCACACCACGAGTGAAAATGAAGCTGGAATGATGCACTCTCCATTCTGGAAGGGCCTCAGACAAAGACAGCAGGATCATGAGGAGACATTTGATGTTACGTGACCAGGCTTAGTGCTGCTTGCCAGCCATGCCAGTGCCCTCTCAAAGTAGACATTAAGATACAATAGATTCAGCATTGTTGAATCAGCTAATCCAGACGTTTGCTGGATATTTCTGCTTTTTGTAGGTATTTTTTTCAAAGTTCTGCACTGCAGGGATGTCAAGCAGGGATCCCATTATGTGGTGAAGCACATCAGTAAGTGGCTTTTGTGACAATCAGCTGTGGTGCAGCACAGATGGAGACTAAGGTCATGCTGTACCAGTCCCTCCAGGAGAAAATGATGGTAACCTCCTTGCTTCTGAGTTCTTGCTGAAGGGTGCAACCTTTTACTCACACTCCATAATTAGAGACAGTTTCTGCTCTCATAAAGCAGTAGCCAGCAATAAAGCAAGGCTAACCCACATCTCTGGATCAAAACAGCCTGGGATGTTGATCTGTTTGAAAGCTGGCTCCTAGATTGGTGGATGAATCTAATGCCTTAACAAACTGGCTGACTGCAGATGGGCATACACAGCCTGCTCAGCTCTCTTTTTTCTCTCTTTCAGATCTCACTGCTAGGAACAGTGATTAAATCCCCATGTGACTACTTTCAATCAGTAAGAGCAGGACTTGTTTCTCCAGAGGCATGTACCAGAGTGGCTCAGTCACCTCATGGCACTGAGAGAGCACCTGTGTTAGCCAAGGATTTAGATACTTCTCATGATGGGATGAAGCTAGATGGGACTGGTCAGCTTCACAGGCAGGGTGGGACTGGGCAGGTTGCAAATTGTCCTGCTGTGTAGGTCAGGTCCTTATACTGCTGACAGAGCATTTGCAGTCTAAACACGTAAAGGGTGGAAAAGGGAAGCATATGTTGTCTCCCAGGAGGATGTGAGACACAGAGAAATACCAGACTGGTTGTGAGATTCAGAGATGTAAAGAAATGGCTTTGCTGGTGTCAGTCAAGCCAGAAACTGCAACTTCTGGAGAAACTTGAGGAGCCACCATGCAAAGGAAGAAGGAGCCAATCTGGTATGGACACTTCTCTGAGTGTGGCAGTAGTATAACTTCCATGTGACAGAAATTCCCCTGCTGAAGACGCTATTGTTTTGAACGCAATTATCTTTCACAAGGTTCTTCCAATCCACCTAATCGTCTTTATCTTAATGTGCTTTTCCTTTCTACATTGTAACATAAAATCCATTTCCTTTCAATTTATTTCGGATCTATCTGCATCCAGATTACTGTAAGTTGGACGCTCGGTAATTAAATGTGGTTTGTCTGACTAGACAGGCAGTGAATGTTATTACAGCTTGTTTATGCTAGCAAGCAATGCAGGTGTCTCTGTGCCATCCCACCAGCAGGGTTTAACCCTACTCTAGAGAGTCTGTGTGCTAGGCCATGTGCAAGCTTCACCATGCATTTGGTCCTTGGTTCATGGAATGACTTCAGTGATTAATCCTCCTTGGGTTTCAGACTCTGAGATTTCAGAATATTCGTCCCACTACTATCTGCCTCAACAGTTCATCCTGTGTCAGCTCTCACCTGAACCCCTCTTTCTGGTGGGGGCACGTTAGAGACTGCTGACAGTATCTGCATGTTTAAGAAAGGATACAAGGGTTCTACCCTTTGGCTCTACAATGCAGCCTTGTGCTAGAATCCCTGTGCGAGTGACAGGATTTGACCCTGGCCTTGGCCCCATATAACACTCTGTATTCTGGGAGCTGGTTAAATATGTACTCTGAATCCCATTTCATGTTGTACTTTCACCTTTTGGATGCTACTGAGAAGCAAATTGTGTGGTAGCAAGAGCCCTGGATGTCTCAAAATGATACAGAGGAGGTGTTACGAGTGTCTGTAGTTCAAGCATGCGTTGTAAATGCACCACTGAGAGGTGCTTTAAGAATGATTCAAGAAAAGGTCAAGTGAGGTAAATTCACCTTTACAGAGTTAGGTTCAAATCAGTTAAATCTCAGATACTCTTACAAGGCAAATGGAATAGGAAAGTTTTGTGCTAATTTACTTTGCACATTGTTGGAAGATACTTCATGGGTCAAGAAAGCTGGGAGGTCTCCCTTTGAAATCCTTTGACACTGATGAGCCTTGTGTGGGGAACACTGAACAGGGAGAGACAAGGGGCCTGCTCTACAGTTTTTAAAGACACTTTCTTTGATAAAGCCTGAGCTAGAGAGTGTAGCCTTTGAGACAGTCATATGATTACATAAAGCAAAGTGACTTTAGCATTTCTGAATCTCTGGATCCTTTTTGTGTTCTGTGTCTGCATCAAGAAAACAGGGTGACTGCCCTCAAACCACTTTTGAAGACTCCATTCCTAGCTGGTCAGCAAGACCTGGCTCATACTGGAGGTGGCCTCTGGCCACAACATTTAAGTTGGTCTGCACTGGGATTTTCTGAATGACTACGTATGGGGTTTGAGACTGGTTGTTTGTCTGAGACACCTTTGATCACCCAAAAAAGCCCCAGTGGGATGAGCTTAGAAGATGATTGTTCATTCCCCCGACAGTTCATGTAAACCACTATTTCCACTCCTCCTCTCTTTGTTATCATTTAAAATTCCCCTTAATTTTCCTTGTTTCTTCCTCATTTTTGAGGCTTGAATCTATAGTATCTCAAAATTTACTAGGTTTTGATTACCACAATGGCTGAATCTTAAACCCTCCAAGTCTCTCAGCAGTCCTTTCTTCTTTCAAACACTTTGCTAGATCAATATTATTTAAGATCTCCAGAGCTTAAATCTTCTTGGGGCAATTCAAGCAAGATAAGAAGTTGTGACCCTGACAAATAGGACCTACCTGTTCAGAAGGCAGTTCTGTCAAAGTAAAGTCTGAAAAATATGTCAGGACAAGAAGACTGGGACCGAATTCAAGGCAGGTCCCATCCTACATTTGACCATCCTACCGTACATACCATGATTATGTTCAGGATCCTTCTTAGGATTGTTACTCTGGTGACAATACTAAGTAACTCCTTTGAGATATCATGGAACTGCTGTAAGCTTACCTTTAGGTGTTTGACATCAAACTCCAACCCTTTGACTTTCAGGAAAACCACATTTGTTATGTCTGTTCCTCCAGGGAACAAGTCCTCCTCCCTCTCTGTCTAAAAGATCGTATTTATCTTGTCACATCACTGAGGACTCACCTTACAGACAGCTTTTGTGGACAGCTTTTGAGTTCAGGTCCAAAGAGACCAAGGCTTGAAAGATGTTGGCATCTGTCAAAGATCTATTTCCTTCAGATCATGAAGACGTAGACTGAGCCAAACTGAAAATCCATCTATTCCAGCATCCCAGTGCAAATGGGAGCCAAAGCAGATGTCTGGGGAATATCACAATAGCAGAGGTATATATATGATGCTTTCTGCTAAAGGTCTGCTGCCCTTCAGCCATTTGTGATTTGAGGAGAGCCTGAGTTGGGAGGAACTTCTACACATTTAAAAATCCTCAGCAGGTTTCTATTTTGGGAGCTTCTGTCCTTGAACTTGTATATTTTTGCTTTCACAACATCCTGAGGAAGGAGTTCCACAGTTTCATTGCACATGTTTGTTTTGAGCCTGGCATCCAACAGTTTCATTTGACGCCTCCTGGTATCAAATTATATTGGATGAGACAGGGAACAACTGATCCCTCTCCACCATCCCCTTGTTAACTGGGATATGATGGCTTTCTGTAAAATCACTGCTGGTTCAGTCATTTTCACTTAGTCATTTGCTGTATGGAAGCTATTCCATGCTTTGTATTACCCTTGCTGCCATTCTCAGATGCTTTTGGACTTTCACTTTGTTCTAATTGAGACTGAACTAGAGCTGCACATGGAATTCAGGATACAGACTTTGGTTTTATGCAATGGCATAATGATGCTCTCTGCCTGGCTCTCTACCTGTTCTGTTCTATTCTCTCACTGGTGATAGTAATAACTTACATTTCATTTTCTTTTTCCATGACACAAAGACCCAAGCTGATGTTATCATGAAGCAATATATCATAGCTACAAGATCTTGCTTCTGTGCTTGGCTTAGGACTGATCAGTTATATGTGAAGTTAGAAATGTTCTTCCCTGCATGCATCACCTTATCACTTTATTTAGATTGAATTTCTTGTGCTATTTTATCAGTCTCACACAGTCCTTCTGCAATTTTTCATGGTCAGTCCTTGCCTTTATTGTCTTGAATAACTAAAGTCCAATACAGCTTTGTGGCTCTATCCTATAGGGATCATTTCTGGGATAGTCTTGAAGCCTGTCTTAAATCTTGAAATTGCATAAATGGTCAGAAGACCCTTGGTATTGGTAATATTGGGTCTGATATGTGGGAAAGAGTTGTCTTTGAATGCTGTGACTGCACACAGTGGAATTCTGCTTTCTCCTGCTCTGCTCTGTTCTGCATTTCTTTTCTTTCTTTCTTTGTTTTTACCTTGTCTGTGAGCCCTTGCTGAGCTCTAGCCCTAGGGTTTGCAAATCTTTCTGCCACTTCTATGCACAGAATCATTTTGAGCAAGGAAACAGAGAATTTCTCTGGAGGTTAAATGTTATATGACAAACCCCTTGTCTTTTGGTCCTTGAAAAAATGTTACTGTGCCAGTCCATCCCTCTGGCCATGACTAAAGTTGTGGTGATCTCTCCTGAGTAGTTCTGAATGTCTAGTTAACAACTCCTTCCAGTTCCCTTCCTGCCTGGTTCCTGTCTATTCCTGGACTGAACTGGCTTTTAACCCCCGAGCAAGCTGCTCCTTCTGACTTTGCCAGAGCATCTTTTCCCCATCCATGCGTCCAAGCAGCAGCTCTACCCAGCCACCCATATCCTTCTCCTTCCTCACACTTCCTGCTGCCATCCTTTCCTATGTTTGCTGCCTGCCTTCTCAGATGCCTTTTGTTCCTCATTATGCCCTGATGCAGAGCCCAGGTTCATATGTACACCTCACCACCCTCATGGAAAATCCTTCATGTTATGCCCAGTCACCAATTGATGAGGCCCCTCCACCTATGTGACCTGGCTTCTTCTGCCATTTATTCACTCCATGCTGCTTTTGCTTTGATTTAAGCATTCCTAAAGGCACCTTTTTTCATGCCTTCTTCCGAATCTCCTCTGAATTCTCCACAGATTCCTTCTCAGATCATCTTCTTGGTTTACTGAGGAACAGCAGAACAACTGTTACCTGTTGCTTTTCAAGTGACTCTGTGTCCAGCCACTCCAAGAGCAATCATTGCATGCATCAATGTGTGTGTGCACTCATATCTAGGAAAGTTTGGGAGGAAAAAACCAGCAAAAATAAGGTGGAGCATGGGGGTGGGATAGTTGAGGGTCCTTTATTAATTTGCTAAGAATGCCTTAAGCAAATAAGTGAGTTTGAGAAAGTCTAAGTTCTGGAACATCACCTCCCTCAAATCAGTTGAGTAGAAGTCTGCATGGATGAGAAGTGAGACACCAGCCCTGAGCTGGAGCACTGAGAGAGCAAGGACTGGCTGCACTGTAGGGCATGGGCTGGTGGGGTGGCAGAGGAGCAGAACCACCTCTGCACAGTTGTGCCACTCTCAGGTACCCTGAAGGGCAGGGTGGCTGTGGGAACTCCAGAAGGAGCAGCTGGAGGGAGAGGCACAGGAGCTGCTGTCAAAGCTGGGCTGTGAGGACATGGTAGAGAGCAGTGGTGGGCAGAGGAGCCTGCTCTGAAAGGACAGAGGAGGTGACCTCAAAGAGCACAGCCATAAGCTGAGAAAAACAGCAACTTTGTGCCTGCACTTGTGTCTGAAAGTGGACAGGGTCTGAGCTCTCTTTCATTTTGAGCCTGAGTTATTCCAGCCCAGCGACTCAATTTATTTCTGTCTCTGCTCCTGACATTTCTCTTTCAGGTGGCGGCTGCATGGTTTTGGGTGGGGCTGTGGGCTGGGGCGACTCGTGTTTTCAAGCTCTTATCGGCATCAGTATGATGTTCTGCTTTTCTTTTCTGTCATACGGCATCCCGCTCCCCTCCCCTCCCTCCCCTCCCTCTGCCGGCTCCCAGAGGAGGCGACAGACGGTCCTGTAATTTGGTTCCATTCGCTCGACTGGAGCAACACCTGCCCCCCTCTCTGGGGACAGGAGGGTCTCATCCCAAACCGTGCAAGGAGCCAAAGATGAATCTGAAGCTCACATGCAAATAGAGCCCAGGATAAAACAACACGGCCATTCTGGGCAGGAAAGGCAAAATCCGTCACCAGGGGAAGAGGCAGGAAAAACGAAATCGGCTCTGAAGAAATGAATAAGAAGCGCCAGGAGATTGCCTTTTCCTTTTGGGTCCATTGCTATTGTGGTTATTGATCTGTCCCACCCTGGAGAATAAACTGAGAGTACAGAAAAATAATGGCTGATATTAGAACACATTTATTCACCCTAAAAGAACTGGGTTAATTGGGTTACAGGATGGCTAGATGGATAGATATGTGAAGAGATAGATAGAATGTCTCTGCTATTTCTTCACAGCTATATAATGGAAAAAATCCATTTCTTTGTTGAGTTTCATATACAACATCCTCTTCAGCTTGCCATCCCCCATCTCTCTCTCAAACACACACACACTCCCTTTGCTAGAAATACAGCAAAGATATCAAATCACATCCAAGACCCTCAGAATTTACCTGCTGTAAGTGTCAGTGGTCATATCCTACCTCGCTCACACACTTTTTAACATAAACAGTAAGATGTGACTTTGTGGCTGGGGAGTAGCGTGATCCTGAATGCAGAGTACCATGCACTTTGCTGGACAGTGATGGTCTATGCCTAGAAATCCTTCCTTTTGTATGTGCATTTGTAATAGCAGCATAAATTCAAATCTATATTTTGGAATATTTTGTGCTTGAGATCTTTTAATCTCTTAGGAAACTGTATGATACTCAGATACAGTTCCCCCTTAGCTGTACAGTCCTGTCAAAACCATTATGTTTATTTAGAGGAGTTACTTTTGGCTTGCTGTCTGTCCTCGTTTGCTGTATCAGGGTCAGGATCTGTTTCCAGGGTTCAGATGAATGCATTAGCTGCCCTGCTTCCCAAGGATACCATGTGAATGTGTATTGCACTGTGTCCCTGTGAGTCCATATAGGCCTGAAAATGTGTCTTAATAGGTGTTATAACCCGATGTCAGCATGCATTGGATATCCCTTGTACTACTTGGATATCCTAGGTTTATCCATTAGAGCTACTTGCTCTCTATGAATGCTGAAAGTTTCCATTCAATGTTTTATATTTTTTATGTAATGTTTTAAATGTTTTATATATTGTATTGAGTTCAGGCCTAAAGTTCCTCTTTCAGTGTCAGCTAAAGGTCCAGAGGTAGTGCTTTGCCTTCTCAGTCTTTGAGTGCACTTTCTTTCGTGGTTTGTAGGATGCGCTCCTCTTCAGTTGTGAAATAAAGGTTATCTGAATGTAGCTAAAATACTAGGAAATATTAACTGTGTCTCTTGCCTGCCCGTTGTTGTAATGGCTGAGTGTGATATAAACTTCCATTCAGAACTTCCAACCCCATTCCTCCTATAGTATTGTCATTCAAGGTCATTCATTCCTTTATTGCCGAGGGAATATAGACATAAGCAAACTTTGATTATATAATTAGATTTTATTGCTATCTAACCCAGACTTGCAATGAGATGGAGTTAAATTTGTTTATTCATTCTTCATAAATCCAGACTTCAGAGCCCTTAGCCATGCAGCTTTTTTTTTTTTTTTTTTTTTTTTTTTTTTTTTTTTTTGCATGGGCCTTGTAGCTTGTGCATACTACTCAGCTCCTTAAGAATAAAAAAAAGGTGTGGAATGTGGGAGCAATTCTGTTTTCCACGCTCATCAGCTGCTAGATGAGAATGAGTTTCCTTCTTGGTGCCAGCAGAAAAAAATAGAAGTAGTTGGGGTGATGTTATGGTGGGGACAGGATTTAAACAAGGTGGTGAGTGTATGGAAATGAGACAGGACTTGTAGAAAGAAGCAATTTCTTCCATCAGATAAAACTCTGGAAGAAAAGGACGTCTCTTCGGGTCAAGTGCCCTGACTCTTTTGCAGGTTACACTTGAGATTTGACCCTTTGGATACCACCAAAAGCAAAGCCCTTGCTGCTCTGGGTCTGAGTGCAGACAGGCTCTCTGTTGTCTCAGGGATGGTAAGAATGGAATAGCCCACAAGATCTTCTGACTTCCTGAACCTGTTCCCACACATCTCCACGCTGTACTCTTCTTTGCTCACAACACAGGAGCCTCTCTGGCTTATCACTTGGGCATAGGATCACATGGCTGGGAACCTGAGATTTGGGCATTTTCTCAACCTGTGCCTCTGGCACGTGTGTGAGGCCCCCAGAAGGGAAGGTAAGGCCAGGGGGAATGTGGGGTTCACACCTACAACTGCCAGTGACTGCAGCCGTCATACTTTACAATCACATGTTGCAGAACACTCTCTTCTCCTAAAACATGCATTCCCAATGGTCAAGAAGGAAATACTATGTTTATCTTTTTATTAACTAAGCCCTCCCAAATGCTGATAGCATGAAGGCTTTTTGAATGACAGGATTTATAATATCACTCAGGCAATTATACCAAACTCAACACAGCACCCTGATATTGAACCTAAAAAACAAAACTGTCCCAAAGGAAGCCAGCTCCAAAGTTGTTGGAGTTATTTTAGCCCTGAAATGCAGGATTTGATACCTGTGCACTGAACTACCAAACCAGTGTGTGCTCCCTTGGGACGTGGCAAGCATGTATTTGTAGGAAATGGAATTAACAGTCTCTCTGACAGGTTTTCTGCATGGAGCTTTTCAGCTGGTCAAGACCACACTTAATTAAATCACTGTGCAAAGTGTCAGCCATAAAAATGGGGTGGAGGGGAGGGTTTTATCTCTCCAGCAAGTAAGAATGGAGGATGAAGCCACCAGAGTCAATGGCAGTATTCAAATTATAGGTAAAATTAACCCCTTGTGGTAAACGAGAAAAAGGGTTTAATAAATGAGATGGTCTCATATTACTCAGGTAATAACCGGTCTGCCATTGAGTCTGTATCTGTTCCATGTTTCAAATACCAAGATTTGCCAATGAAGCCTTATATGGAAGATTATGGTTGAGGTTTTCTAAAGAAGGGAAAGGGCACAAGATTTTTCCTTGGTTTCAGTAGAATAAGACCTGGCCAGAGAGAGCTCAAAGCTGAATTTAAACCAGAGAAAGAAAACCCGGTGCGCTCCGGCAGGACACAACGCATACATTTGGGTGGCAAAGCCAGACATTTCAAACAGTGAGGCAGCAAAACAAGTGCTTGCAAGCATCAGATTGGATTGTACAGCTTGAACTTTGGAACATGTGACCAGATGCCGGTCATGATGAGACTGGGAGAAAGTGACAGCAAGGGTCCTGTGTTTCCTTTGCTTTTGGGCAGGGCAGCCAGCTAAGAGCGGCTGGAGCAGGAGAGCTGTGGTGGAGGCACTGCAGCCCGAGTCTCTCTAGGAAGAGGCAGGTAACCTGTTGAAGCTTCCCATGCACGACTTGAGAAGCCTTTGCAATCCTTATTCATAAAGACATCTCATGTCTGTCTTACAGAAGGACCAACAGGGAAAAATAATTAGGAAAAAACAGCTTTTATTTGATACTTTTATTTATATGCAAAACAGCTCACCATTCATGAGAGATATGAAAAACGCATCAGATAGAAACCAGATTTATCTATTTTCACTACAAAATATTGCATTATATAAAGCAACATAGACACACAAAAAAACCCTGAAAAAGACTAAAATCTTTGGATAGCAGATGTGGTTTTTTTTCTTCTTCTCTTTTGTCCCTAAAATGCGCTTCTTGTTTAGAGATTCACAGCAAAGAACATGAAACATTTTCAGGTTATAGAATTTTTTTGGTTGTCACAAAGGAAAGCAGTCCTGGATTTACTTTTCTTTCTTTTTTTTTTCTTTTTTTTTTTAGGAAAAAAATGTCCTTTCCTAAAAATATACCACACACATACACACCCACGCTCACTCCCACACACATGCATGTATACACACACGCACATATACACCCACAAAGAAACTACTTCCCTTATAAACGATTTGCAAAGTACTTTTCAGACGAAACTATAGATCAGAATAACAACAAGTTAAAAAAAAAAATACTCTCCTAGTTAAGTGCTAGTGGTTGTTGATCCCACACAAGGAAAGAAAGAAAAAAGGTCAAGAGCAAATGCCTTGATATATATAAAATATACTTATAAACAGGGAGGAAGGGGAGGTTTGTGGTACACAAGTGCAATATAATTGGAGGGAAAAATAAATTAAAAAGAAAAGGAAATGAACACTGTATTGATCCCAACAAACACTCATAAAGTCAAACATAATATTCCACAGGAGAAAGTGTAAACACCCGACTATAGAAACCAATTGGCACGAAGTATCCAAAGTAAAATTGCCACCACTCTGAAAAATAAATAAATCTTGAAAAAAATAAATTGTCAACTCCTTCTACCATAAATAAAAAATAGTTATTTTTAACTGCACCCATGGGTCACACGTTTAAGGTCACAAGTAGATGTTTTTGGATATATATAAAGGGGCACTTGACAGCCTGAAGAGACAATCCGGTTTTACACTTCTCTTCGAAAAGCGGGCTCTCGAGCGATCGAGAGCCCTCCGGAGGGGAGCACAAGCAGCGGGGACCCCCCCGCCCCGCCGCCCGCCCCGGGGAAGGCGCTGCCCGCCGCGGCCGGACCCGGGGCGGCGGGACTGGGGGTGCCGGGGCTCCGGGCGCCTGTCGGGCGCTACACGTCCAGCACGTGGTTGAGATAGGAGATGTAGCAGATGGCGAGGCGCAGGATCTCGATCTTGGAGAGCTTCTTGTCGGGGGGCAGGGTGGGCAGCAGCTTGCGCAGCTCTGCGAAGGCCAGGTTGAAGGCCTCCACGCGGATCCGCTCACGCGTGGCGTGGGCCGAGCGGTACTTGGCCGTGGCGCGGCGCCGCCGGCGCTTCTCCTCCCGGCTCAGCGGCGGCGGGTGCAGCCCGGGCCGGCCCCCGCCGCGGCCC
>VZUI01034900.1:22500-47487 GCA_013401135.1 Cettia cetti | reverse complement strand
CGCTCCCCCCGGGCCGCCCCGTCGGGGGGGACGCGGAGCGGGCGCTGCCCCGGGCCCTGCGGCGCGGCCTTCCCGCACCCAGCGCAACCCGAGCCGGTAATTATTCCTCGCCTTTTAATTATTTATCCTCCCCAGCCCCCCGCTCCTGGAGCCGTGCGGAGGCAGGGGCGCGGTGAGGCGCTCCCGCTGCCCCGCTCGCCGCCGCGTTCCGGGGGATCCCGCGGCGTTCGGCACCCGCGGCGCTGCGGGAGCGGCGCCGGGAGCGGCGCGGACCGAGCCGGTCCCGCCGGGTGCGGGGAGGAGATGCGGGGGCTCCGGGAGGACGCGGCTCTGCCCCGGTTCCCTCCGCCGTGCCCTTGCCCGGGCCGTGCCGGTGCCCGGTGCCCGCCGAGCTCGCCCGGAGCTCGGAGCGGCGGAGGCGGCCCCCGGCTCGGGGAGCGGCCCCGGCCTCGACCCCGGCCCCGGCCCCGCTCCTCGCAACCGCCGTATCTTTTAACAGTTGAATTGACTGCAGTTTTTGTCAGTTAATTAGGTTTAATTTACATAATTAGTACAGTATAAAGAGTATTGGGGATAATCAGGAGGTACGTCTCGCTTACTGTGTAAACACGGATTCGGAATTAAAAATCAGATGTAATTAAGGCGTGTGCGCGCGGCTTTTAATTGTAATGAATTTCTAATTAACGCTCAACGATCGCCGCACGCGAGAGCCGGGACGTTTGCGGGCACCGCCGCCCCCCAAACCGGGGACCCCCCCCGGGGACCCCCCCGGGGCCGGGGGGCGCGGAGGGGCCGCGGCCGGCGGGGCGGGCGCTGCGCCCCGACGGGACCCCCCCGTCCTTCCCCGTTGCCCGGGCCGCTGCCGCCGGCGGACGAAGCCGGTGGATAATTTAGGTTAAAACTTAGGGAGCCGTGTCACGGGTGTATAAATAAATAATCACGCGTGGCGGGCGCGGAAGGCCCCGCGCTCCTGGAGGGCTGAGCCGAGATTGCCACATAAATCACGGCGGTCTAATTCAGTGGAAGTTTAATAAACGCCTCCTATTGGAAATGAATGTTCCCCATTTAACAGTTGTATCAGCACCATATAAAACCATGACCCCAATAAATTTAATTTTAGAGGCCGATCAATCCGGGCTTCTCTCCATCGATCCGCGGCGGCTCTGCACCTCCGCAGCCTCTTCCGCGGCCCTTCCCGCAGAGGCGGGGGAAGGAGCGTTTCGATTAGACTCTTTATTAGGAAAAGATTGCTCCGAGAGGCCTGAAAATTAAACGGTGACATTTTAATTACTGGACATTGACAAAGGGAGCGGGCGGCGGCTCTCTGCAGGCCGGGCACACTCCGCCTGACCCGGCCGCTGAGCCCCCGCGGGGCGGGGGGAGCAGCGGGAGCCGCGCGGGGCTCCGGGGAGCCCTGGGGGTTCCTCTGGGTGCGCCCCGGGATCCCTTCCCAGGGCTGGGCACGCCTGACCCCCACCCTCTCTGCGCATCCCGGCTCTCCCACCGCGCTTCCCCCGGTCCGTGGCCCCCGCCTCTCCCACCCTTCCCCCCCTCTGTGCCCCCCACGACACCCCCTGTCCCCCCACACCCCCTCCATCCCCACAACGCACCCCCGGCTCTCCCCAGGGTGCCTCAGGGCCGAGCCCCGCCGCTGCTGTCCCCTGGTCCCCTTCCCCTCTCTGCCCACCCGAACCCTCCCCGCGCCTCGAAACCTTCCCGAATTTCTGGGCCGGAGGAAGGCGGCGTGCGGGATCGATAGACACGACTTTATTGATCAGGAGAAAGCGAACCCCTCGGCAGGGACGGAGCGGGACGGGGCAGCGACAGCGACAGCGACAGCGGCTCCATTCCCCCGCCCGGGGCCGGCCGGGCACGCCCCGGGATGGAGCCGCGCTCACCTGCGCCGGGCCCGCGGCTCTGCCTCGGCCGCGGGGAACTTTCCCTCCTCCTGCAGCCCATCAAAGGCCCAGACATCCATTTGCCATTCAACCCCTCCCGGGCTCTGACAAACCTTGAACTCGCACCGCGGGCCCGGCGCGGGCAGCAGCCGCAGCGGGGGCCGGGAGGCAGCGGCCGCCCCCGGAGCGGGGAAGGCTCAATCCATAAATCCTGTCCTGAGCGCGCCCGGTGCTTTATGGACACAGCCTCTGCTGAAGGTAACGCAGCCCCGGCTCAGCGCAGCTCCTCGGCAGCTTCCCGACGGGAAAGGCACGGGATCACAGGCTGGCTGTGGCTGATTCGAGTTAGGAGAGACCTTAAAGCTCCTCTCCTTCCAACCCCACCTCCATGGGCAGGGACACCTTCCACCAGAGCAGCTCGCACAACATTTTTTTTTTTTTTTTAATTCGGTGTGACCAAATACTACAATTGGAGATTTTTAAATTTCTCTTTTTCCTCGTTAGGTTTTCCCAGTCCAGGCTGGCCGGTGCTGATGAGCTGGGGCAGCAGGAGAAAGCCTCAAAGTTATAGGGGACAGCCCCCTGATCCCTCCAAATTTCTGTGCCCGTGAGCCCCCCGGGAATGCTGAAGATCCTAAAATACGGGTGACAGCGTCTCACCGTCAATGGGTGAGATCCCTGTGCCCCCAGGCCTGGCTGTCACCTCGGGGACATCGCTCCGGCCCAGCTGCTGTTTGCCGGTTCCCGGGACCATCAATGCCCTGCCCTGGGTGCGGAGGGCACCCTCGGGTGTGGCTGAGGCGCCGCAGCTGGAGCTGCTCCGCCGCTCCCGGGGACAAGCGGGCACCTGGAACGTGTTTGTCCCCTGAGGGGCCGGCCCAGGCGGGTCCCCGGGGTGCCCGGGGTTTATCTCTGGGTTTATCTCTGCGGGTGCCACATCCCAGAGGGAGCGGTAGGAAGATCGGAGATGTGTCCGAGGAGCTGAGGAGCCCGGGGGCATCCTGGAGATGGGATTTGCTGCTCCTGTTCCGTGCCCAAAGAGGCCGAAGGGGCTCTGGAGCCCCGGGAGCAGCCCCCGACAGCCCCCGCAGAGCGGAGCCGAGCCCTGGGACAGTCCCTGATGCACCCCCTGCCCCTCCCCGGCCCACGGGCAGCTCCCGGGGGGCTCCAAGGAGCAGCTCCCGGGGGATTTGGTGGCTCCTGGATTGTCCTGCCCGGGGACAGCGCTGGGCACAGCCGGAGCCCCTGCGGCGGCATCGCCCCCTCCTCACCCCTCTGTCCCCCGAGCTCTTCTCCCGCCGCTCTCGCTCTCCCCCGGTGCATTTGGCTCCCTGCAGGAGTTGTTTTTTTCCCCAGCAAAGCCCCAAATCCCCAGGTTTTGCCCAATTTTGCCCACACCCTCCTGCGGTCCGTCCCTTCCCCACGGATTTCTCCAGCTGAACTTTCCCCGCAGGACCAGGCGGCCCCGGGAGGCAGGAGAACAACCCACGCCACTCCCAGCTCCAGCTTCAGCTCTCGGGTGTCCGGGGGATCAAATGAAGCTCCCGGGAGCCGTTCCCGGTGGTGGCTCCGTTGTCACCGCGATCACATTGCCGGCCTTGAGCCGAGGGACGGCGGCAGGTAAAGGAGCCCCGGCAGCCCCGCCTCCGTCCCAGCTCCTCGGGCTGCTCTTTGGGAAACAAAAGACGGGCGCTTTGCCTTTGGAATGCTGACAGCGGGCTGGATTTGGCCACGGGATTCGAGAAACAAAATATTTTCTGATTCTGGGTTGATTTAAAGGCGAACTTCCACGGGCTCTTGTGGTGGGAGCCTCGCCTGGCTATGGGGAAGGGAAATGTGGAAAATATCGCAAGTTTCGGCACAGATGGGACACGATCCGTTTTTGCCACATCCACGCTCCCGTGGGAATCATCATCAGTGAGGTTCTGGGAGGGGAGACAGGGGTGACGCTGGTGTGGGGGTGCCGGGGGAGCCCCAAAGGAGCTGCTGGGGTGAGGGGCGGGCCTGGGGGGGTCACCCTGCGGCTGTGGGATCCTCTGCTGAACGAAGGCGCTCATTGCACAGCGCTGCTGCCACCCCTCCGCAGGGCCCTGCTGCGGGGGGGAGCGCTGCATTTCCTGCAACCTTTCCAGCCCACGGTTCACACCCAAAAAAAACTGCAGCAGGAGAGAGGGAAAAAAAAAACCCCATCCCCAAGCAGCTCCAGGACAGGTCCTGCCTGCGTGGAGAGCAGCATCGCCGAGCCCCTTCCCAGCCCTGCCAGGAAAATCTCCCTGGAGGTTCATTCCCATCCCTGGAAATTTCGGGAGCAGGATGACGTTACACCTCAGGCAGAGCCTGGGACACGTTTCGTGTCCTCAAAGTCATTTTTGGGTGCACTGAGGTGGGATTTGCTCAGCCCCAAAGCAGCCAGGTGCTGCTGCATCCCGGGGATCCCCTCGGGCACGTTTTGGGGTTCCTGAGGGATCCCACAAGGCACAGACACGGCCAGGGATGTTGTTGGATGTTCTTGGTGCAGGGAGAGGAGCCTGGGCCGGTTCTGGATTTGGGAGGGGGCAGCCAGAGGAGCAAACTCCTGGCCCTTGTCCTCAGCTGTGCCCCTCATGGCAGGAATTGGGGTCTGTGAGGGGACAGAGCCCCCCCAGAGCCCGGATCCAGGCAGGATGGGGCTCTGGGAAGGTCCAACCTCGCTGCTGGAGCTGATTAATCCCAAACTTCCCTCCTCTGCTCTCTCATCCAGCCCCATTCCCCCCAAAGTCTGCGGGGAGTGGGGCATCCCTGGCTGCACCCAATCCAAGGACCTGCGAGAGGAAAGGCCCCGAGGTTCCCTGATGACACCGATGGGGAATTACAATCCTGTCACACTTTAACCAGGAGGTTTTCCCCAGCTCCATCCCACACGGATTCTCAGGGTGAGCCTTCCCCTCCCAACCTCCCTGCCGGGAAAAGCAGCAGGAAAACCCCTGCGTTTGCTGAGTTTTAAACTAAATCCGAGAGAGAGGGAGACAGAGAGAGCTTTTATCCAGGGAAAGCTGCTGCGAACTGTTAGGGATAAATAAATGGCAGCGCTGCCGATGCCCTGGTTGGCTCACAGGGAGGGAATTTGTCTCACTTTAGCAAAAGGACCTGGAGGAACGGGGGCTGTTGGCTCATTCATTGCGCTGTTATCTGCCAGCGAGGTTGTGACATCAGAGCAATTAAGACAAACTTTAGTCTATAAGTTCACGCCTGCAACCTCTACACTTCAAAAGAAGACAAACGATCCCTCCAAGGAAGGAAACCGAGTCTTTTCCAGGCTGCTTCCAGAATAACATTTAGGATTTGCAGTGGTTCGGGAGGAATGTTTCACTGAATTGTGGGGGGGGGGGTTGAAGTTGCTGGTAGAAAATAAACAGTGATTTTTTTTTTTTTTAGCAAAAGTTTATTTTTAATGCAAAGACAAGCAAACAAACCCCAACCTCCTCCCACCCAACTCACTCACCCCAAACCTGTATCTCACATCTGTCTTGGTGGGGTTTTTTTTTCCTTTTAATAAGCATTTTAACACAAGGACTGATTGATCTGTGTTGGTCTGCTGTAGAAACGTCCACAGGAATTGCAGGAGCCAGAAACACCCAGCAGAGACATTGCAGTCATTCCTTTTCCCTGGAACAGCAAACCTGGAGCCTGTGCTTGACCCAGCTGAACCCACAGCTGTGCCAGGGCCTCCCCACCCTCCCAGGGAAGGATTATTCCCGATCTCCCATCCAGCCCTGCCCTCTGGCACTGGGAGCCATTCCCTGTGTCCTGTCCCTCTGTCCCTTGTCCCCAGCCCCTCTCCAGCTCTGCTTCAGGCCCTGCCAGGGGCTCTGAGGATTCCCTGGATCCTGCCCACCTGGCAGCCCTCACCTCCTCACTGGGTGGGCAGAGATTTCTCTTTTTTTGTCTGTTTGCTTTTGTTTTACACCCAAAGCCAGGATTTTGTGGCTGCCTGCACTCAGAGACAGCCACCAACTCCTCAGGAAATCCTCTGGACACTGAGACAGGAGCAACAATTAAAAACCACTCTGGAGTCAGGAAATAGAACATTCAGTAACCCAAAAATAGAGATATAAAATACTTGCTTTAAGGCTGTGTAGAGTCTAACTGAAGATAACCTGGAAATTGCTCAGCAACAAAAGAAACGAGTAAGAAAATTCCTTAACGTGGCGGTGAGGAAAAGGCAGCCAACAAAAATCCTGATTTAGTTGATGCTTCTAGGAAAGAGTCAGGATAAACTGAGAGTCCAGAGGTGGTGGTCCTGGTGTGGGAGGAGCTCCTGGGACGCTGCAGGGCTCACTGTGCCCCCTGGGCTCGCCGCTCCTCCAGCATCCTGCACACCCACATGGACACGACCTCGGCGTTGCCGTCGTTGTACTGCACCACGAAGGGGTGGCCCTGCAGGGGGACAGGCAGGGTCAGGCAGGAGGAACACAGCCCTTCTGCAGAGAAAAACACACTGGGGCATCCCACAAACATGCAACAAAGCACTGAAGCAAAGCAGGGCATTCCCTGCTGCATCTGTGGTGTCCACACGGCTTTTCCGAGCAGGAGGGAGGCAGCCCAGGCTCTTTGGAAATGTTCTTTTTGTTGTTGTTGTTGTTGATAATCCATTTGCTCGTTGTGTTTTGAGCCAGGACAGCTGAATGGTGTTTGGGTAAAATGATATCCCAAAAAACAGCGCTGTTGAGCTGCTCCTCTGCTTGTAAATGTGTGGGATGCCCTAAAATTCCTCTTTTTGACAGTGCCCCGTGCATCCCTCATGTGCACCGACCTTCCAGTGCCCAAAGGGGATCCAGGAGAGCTGCAGAGAGACTCTGACAAGGCAGGGAGGGACAGCAGGAGCTGTTCTGCCCAGCACTGGGCTGGTTTTGGGTGGAAAAGTGCAGGAATAAGGTAAATGCTTTTACCTCCAACACAGCCTAGAAGCAGCTGCTGCACCTCTTCACCAAAACAGCCAAGGACAGCAGAGAGAAGCAGAGAGAACAGCCAGGAGCACAGAGCAGATGCACTGGGGCAATCAAACCCAAATATTCCAGGCAGTCCCTTCTCCTTTAGGATGGAGAGACCCCAATGCAGCTCACACCCAGGAGATCCCTGCACTGAAGCTGCTCCAAATGAGATTTCAGCCGTGAAACCTCAGCTCTGCACGCTGCTCACCCTCTTTGCTCTGTTTCCTGAGGATATTCCACCAAAACCTGGGGCTTTCCACATTTTTCTCCCTAGGAATAAGTTTGACTTGAAATTACTCTTCAGATTTCCCATGTTTTGACTGTCCTGCTGCAGTGAGGATTCCTCTCAGGCTGAAGGGGTGTTTTTATTAGAAGCTGTTTTTCAGAATCTGGGGGTTGATTTTTCTAAGTTGGTTGGTTGTTTTTAAATTGGGAATAGGAGAACAGGGATTTCCACCAAAACTCAATATGACAAAAGTGCCCCAAAGATGTCCAGTGCTCAAGGATGTGCCAAAATCTCCTTCCAAACCCACTTGGCTGCTTTTAAAACCTGCCCTTGCTCAGCAGCACCTGCAGCTGCCATAAAAACATTTCTCCAAGAAGCCCACAGAGCTGGGGATGATGCAGGAGTCATCAAACCTGGCCTTGGCCTCTCTGCATCAAGACTGGGAGTGAAAATCAGCACAAACTCCAAAAGAGGGACTTGCAGTTGGCTCAGCACCCAAAAATGTCCTGGGGAATTATTGAAGTTTTCATCCAAGGTCTCCAGCACTGCAGCTGCAATGCTTTCCTCTCTCTTATGAAATATTTTCATAAATTCATCCCTGCCCTCCCAAATTTTGTCATTCAGCAGCCAACCCCACATTCCCCTCCTTTCAGGCATCCTGAGCATGGCAAGCATTACCCACAGCACACAGAAAGCAGGGCCTGAAACTGGAGATTCCTCTGAAAGGATGGAGGAGAGAAGGAGCAGGAAGGGAGGGAAGAATAAAGGGAAAAAAAAATCCCAAATAAAAATCCAAACCACCAGAGGAAAAATGCAGCTGCCCCCAGTGCAGCAGGACAGAGCTGTCACCTCAGAGAGGGGACAGTGACAGCCACAACAGTTTGGGCACTGGCACTGAATCCTCAGCCACAAACACAAATCCCACCCAAATCTTCTCCCCCAAACCTGCTGTGCTTAAATATTCCTGCAGGGATTTACTGCAAGGGAAAAGTGAGGACAGGTGAATGTGTGGAAGCCTGAAATGCATTTTCTGTGGCAGGGATCAGCTCCTCCCCAGCCTGGAGAGGTTACCCTGCCTGCTGTGGCATGCACAGCTTTATTTTTAATACACAGGATCCCATCCCTGTGTATTTCAGATTTCCTCAGACTCCCACAGACATTCACAACAAAGCAGCAACCACCTCCTTCCCAATTTTTAAATATTCAGCCTTAAAAATACCTGGAAACAGCACAGCCAGGAGGAAAGAGATTGAAAATCCTGCACCAAACTGTTTTTTTCTGACTGGCCTGGTGTGCAAAATCCATCTCCTTCCCAATTTTTAAATATTCAGCCTTAAAAATACCTGGAAACAGCACAGCCAGGAGGAAAGAGATTGAAAATCCTGCACCAAACTGGTTTTTCTGACTGGCCTGGTACTGGTGTGCCTTGCCCTGGCTGAGTGGGATGCTCTGGGAATCTGCAGGGAGTGGGAAGTGGCTGCTGGAGAGCAGAGCTTGGAGCTGGAAAGGTCAGGCAGGACAGGGCCAGGGCTGGCCCCCAGTGAGTGTCAGGCAGCCTAATTTTGTGTGTCAACCCCGAAAATGAGATAAACAATGACAAACCAGGCTTTTTAAATGAACTTGTCTGATCTGGTTCTCTTGATAAAGGGTACATTTCTCGAGGTGCAGTGTCCCACCAGACAGGTTTAACTCTTGCACAGGGGAGCTCCTGGCAGAGGGGGAGGTGAAGGATTTAAATATCTGACAGGAAATTAAAAGGGCAGTGCTCCCCTGAACACAGAGCCCTGGTAATTCCAACTCAGTGCTCACCAACCATCAATCATTTAGCCCAGTCAATTAAACCACCATTATTCAAGGGTAAAAGTTCCATCGTTTTATCTACCCCTAAAATTCAGCAATTTGCTTTCATGGCCTTCTCCTCTGGCCTAAAAAAAAAAAATAAAAAAATAAATCTTTGTTTCTGATAATAACCCACAGACCTTGCATGGCATCCTGGGCAGAGCTGCAGATCCATGGAGCTTTTCTAGCTCCAAGTGCAGCTCTGCTCCAGGTGGATGAAATTCCCTCTGGGATATAAAATCATCACCCACAGCCCCAAATCTGGGCTGCCTGAACCCCTTCAGCTCCTCAGTGTAAAGCACAGATACCAACTCACACACACAAATCCAGGGAAGAGCAGCAAAGCTTCAGGAGAGCCTCTCCCACAGCCAGGATCCTCTGAGGATGAAATGTTTGTGTTTGGAGAGCACCAGGGAGGTTCAGAGCAGTGCAGACCATAAATAATGCCCCTGATGCAGTGTCTGGCATTGCAGAGCTCTGCCCAGCACAGAAGCAGTCAGTGCTTCTGTCAGACTGCTTCAAAGATCTGTGGAACAGGCTGCCACCAGCCCAGAATGGTGACACAGCACATTCCCAGTGTGAAATGCCAGTCAGCCACCGATTTTTCCTTGGAAATCAGCAAAAATGAGAGATTTTCCTCCCCAGGGTGGTGTTCCCCAGGACACAGAACATGGGAGGAATGAGGACAGGGCAGGAACCTGAATCCCAAATGGTGGGAGTGCATCAGATCTAACCCACAACAGCACATCCTTAGATTTTTTTTCCCCCTGGGACAGTGAGAGACTGACTGGGGAGGGCAGCAAATTAAAAATGATAAGAAAATTCCTCATGCTTCTGCAAGGAAGGTTGGGAAATGGGTGGCACCAGTGCAGTGCCACACTTTTTTAACATTTCTTTTTCCAAGAACCCTCCCAGCCTGAGCTCCATTTATCACCAAGCAGCCCAGACCAATCATGCATTCCATTTAAAAAAACCCTGAACTCAACACAACCAAAAAAAAAAAAACAAAAAAAAACCACAATAAAAAGATCCCAACTGTTGCAGGCACAGCCTGTCGAGACAATGGCCGTGCCCTCAGCCAGCATTTCAAATACAGTTTATTAGTGTGTGATATGAAAAGGGTATTTTTATTGCATGATATAATGCAATGGGACCTTGGGCGCTCTGCAGAAGGACCTTGCACTCAGAAGTGTAATGAACCCATAGTCCAAAAAACATTATACTGTACATTAACCTATCATTAATGGCACATTAGGGCTGGGGGCATTGCACGCTGGCTGGTCAGGGCTCCATCAGGACAGTGTGCAGGAAAGCACAGTCTTCCCAGGCTTAAAACAAATAGAGAAAATAAATATTACTGCTGGCTGCAGGCTGCTGCCAGGGAAGCTAGCTCCCTGCTTAACCTGCAGGTTTTTAAAGGGGGGAGGAGGAAGATGCAGCAGTTTATGGGGTGGTGTTGGCATGCTCTGAATGCATCAGGTGCAGCTTTTCCTGCACTGAACGCAGCACCTGGTAAGAATAAAGTGAAACTGGAAGCCTGCTCCCCTTGCCTGCCATTCCCTAATTCCTCCCTGGCAGCAGGAGTTGGGAATGGGAAGAGCATCCTCTGAGCCAGCTCTCTGGGATCTGTTTTTGGGATCTGTTTTGCCTCTGCACCCGTTTCACCTGAGCAGAATTCCAGCCCTGCCAGCACTAAGTCCATGTGGAACGTGAGCAAATCACCAAATTCCTGATGCTCCCAGAGCAGGTGGCATGTTCCATGCCTTCCCCCACTCCAGGTGCTCTGTTCCAAGGAAAGCCACAGAGCAAATGTTAAATCAGGAAAGCCTGGCTGGCAGCTTGTCCCTCCAACTCCAAAAAATTCCAACTTGGCTCTCCTACAGCACATCCCAGTTGGTTCTCCTGTTGCTACTGAGGTGTCTGTGCTGTTTACAGCTCTTGTAATTAACTCAGGGCATGGATTCGAGGGGAAATTCCTGCCCATCCTCATGTTTAATGGGAGACAAGTCCGACCTCCAGCAGGACAAGCACAAAGCTCAGCTCTGGAGCTGCACCAGTTCTCCAGGACTCCTGGAAACACAGGAGTAACCCAAAGAGCTCCCCAGGATCCTGGAAACACAGGAGTAACCCAAAGAGCTTCCCAGGACTCCTGGAAACACAGGAGTAACCCAAAGAGCTCCCCAGGACTCCTGGAAACACAGGAGTAACCCAAAGAGCTCCCCAGGACTCCTGGAAACACAGGAGTAACCCAAAGGGCTCCCCAGGACTCCTGAAACACCAAGTGCTGAGTAACCCAAACCACCCTGAAATGACCCCAGCAGTGACCTGAGCACGTGTCAGAATTTCATCACTCCACTCCTGCCTCCAGTGCTGGAGGATTTTCCATCTCGAGCTGCTGCCTCCAAGGACAAGCCACACTAAAAGCTGTTCTAATTATCTGTGCCAGCTACCCACAGTATCCAACTGCGGCTCCCACAGCCAGGAATAGCAGCAAGGAATCCTCAGGCCAATTCTCTCACTGCTGACTCCCAAAACATCGTTAATTCACAGGCACAGAAGGTGGCAGGGCATCCTCAGGGGATGCTCCACGCAGCTTCTGAGGCTTGAGTGGGGTAAAAACGCTGAAAACAAACTCTGAAGGCCGAGCACACATTAATCCAGGGAGACACAGGATGTACCCACGGGTGAGAGGACCCTGCAGGACACTATTTAAGTTTGATGCAGCTGCTCCATCTCTTCTTTTCCTTTTGAAATCTTGAGATTTGCTTTTCTTAAAACCCTTTGAAGAAAAGTGTGAGCACCTGAAGTGCTTGGAACAGCAGGGACTGGGAGGCTCAGTTTGTGTGTCTGCCAAGAGTGTCCCCAGTGTCCCGGAGCTGCAGCAAGGTCAGCTGCAGCCTCCTGGTCTCTTCCAAATGGAGCTGCAGCTCACAGGCTGAGCTTAACCCTAAAATTCCAGCTCCTCCTTGGGATTTGCAGGGCTGTGCTGGATCTGGGAGTGTTTGCTGGCCCAGTTCTCTCTCCTGCTCCTCTCCTCAGACTATTGAGGGCAAGGACTGCGCTCGCTGTGCTGGAGAGGCTGCAGCACCCCCAGAGCCTGGCCCAGCTGGGCGCTGGGGACAAAGCCCCAGAGCAGGGGATGGACTCATGGAATCACAGAATCATGGGATCCCCCAAATGTGGGCTGCAAGGACCTTAAAACCCTGGACAGGGACACCTTCCACTACCCCAGCTTGCTCCAAGTCCCACCCTGAACACTCCCAGCATCCAGCAGCAGCGTTTCCTGGCTGGAGATGAGGCAGGAACAAGAACACACCACACAAAAAAAAAACCAAGTCTGATTATTTTCCTGGAAGTTTCTGCTCCTTCCTCACTGCAGAGCCCAGCCTGCTGAGCAGCTCCACTCGGGAAGTGGGGAGTTTTGTTTGTTGCATGGCCTCCCTAACATACACTGTAATTAAAATGTTGATTACTAAACAGTTTAAATATATGACAGACAATGCAGTTAAAGCCTACAGTTAGGTCAATATGTGATTTAGATTTGCCATTTAAAAACTCTCATTTAAATTTTGCATACATTAATCACTACCATACTTCAATGTTCTGATATCCACCTGACTACACTATTAAAATAAAACTTGCTGCCCCAGGGAAATCCTACTTATTCTTAATTGTTTCGAGGCTTTGATGGGCTTTTAATCTAAGATTAATTTATGCAATTTTAAATAACTCTTCTTATGATTAATAAGCTTGAAAATTAAAAGGAGTCTAAAGCAATTATAATGAGCATTTGGTCATAACCTCATTAGGAGAAGGAGTGAAGGATACAGCTCTGGAATTCTTACAAGACTACAATTTAAGGTTACTTTCAGAGGAGTTGAACATAGTTCTTGAAATTGCAAAGGCAGATTAGCCTAGGTCAGCCTTAGAACCATGGCTACCTAGATTAGCACACTAATGATTTTATCCCTCTGATGATACGTGAGGCAGTGAAAAGATGACACAAAACAAAGATAAATGGATAACACAACTAAGCACTGAAGCCTTGGGGTTATATTTCTTCCTTTTTTTTTTTATGAGAATTACTTTTTTTCCTTATTATTTATCTATTTGTAGATTGACTTTCACCAATGCCTTTTTCCTTTTTACATGATGAAGTTAATTGCAAGCGATTTTCAGCTCGTTTAGTTTTGCTGAGGCACCAAAACTACTGGAATTTACAGAATTTGCCTTCAAATAACAAACCCCAGGCCTGATGGATGGACCAAGAGGAAGAACAGCTTAACTTCGACCTCAACACCTTAACCTGAAGAGCAACTGTCTACACACCTGCCCTGAATTTCCATTTTTAAACAGCAATACAGATCCTTCGTTATGATCAAAGTATTATTTTTCCAAGCTTTGGACAGCTGGTGACCCCAAAACAGATCTCAGAGACCCCTCGTGCACTTGACTGATGTGTCCAAGCTGGCAACTCACCACCAGGCAAAGGGTCAAGAGGGAATTTTTCAGCTCAGAACAGCAGGAATTGGATCAGCTCCATGACATAGCCTGCACCTGACTTCAAGCAGGACCCTGGTCTGCTGTTTGTTCCCTTCCTGTGGCAAAGACTGGCCTGAAATCTACTGCAGAGTTTAGGGTTTGGCTGTGGCACAGAGGAATCTATTTGCCCATCTGCAGATCATTCTTTCCACAGCAGTTTTGCTTTTGATATTTGTTGTTAAACCAGTAACTGTCCTTGGCACTCCTCGTGCTGCTCAGCTAAAAACGAGCCAGCTCCCAGCAAAGGTATTCCAGTTTTTGTGTTATGACTCTTAAAACAAACTAAAACAACCAAAATCTAATTGGAGTTTACTTCTGCAAGTGCTGCTGAGGTTAAGAAGAGCTGCAGAGGAGGAATGGGGAGAGTGGCCCAAGGCTGATGGAGTCTGTCAACATTAGCAAGCTGTCGACAACAGAAGCAGCTCTGCTGAGTGAAACGCTCGGTGCAACATTTTAGGGATGGGAGAGGTTTGACTTTTGCCCAGCTCTGCTCTGGTTTGTGGCCTCAGTGCCCATTAGTAGCTGCAGCTCATTAGGTGTGTGCCTGCAGCACATCTTCTGGTGGGGTTTCATTTGAAATCGATTCAATTGGTGAGCTTCAAGACGTGGCTGTGATGAGAATGAAAGAGTGGGGGCTCAGAAAGAGCAGAGACTCACACCAGAAATGCACACCTGACCTGAACTCTGATGGAGCTGCACCTGCAGAAGTGTCCTCAGCTTCAGCACAGGAATGGCCTTGGTGACACCGAACAGAGCTCATCAGGAATTAAAACTGATACAGAATCTCCTTCAAACAAAGACTAAATATTTCCTACCATATTTCCTTCAAGTGAGGACTAAGTGCTCCCCTAGACTGGGGGAGAAGGGTGAAGAAAACAACTGTTTTCCCCAAGTTTTTCTGCTGAGGGAAAAAAATTTGCTAAGCAAATTACTAAGCTGAAGTAAACTGCAACAATCTTCTAAATGTTTTTCACCCAAACCTTAGAGAAGAAAATGCTGTGTGCATACACACACACAAATAACAACAATTAACAAAAGCAAAAAAAAATCCCTGAAAATGATGTGGCTGGAAGCAAAAAGGGAGAATGGAACAGCTCGTACTTCGTTAGCATTTTTGTGATGAAGTTTCAGCAAATGAACAAGTTGTTTTTAAAAGTACCACTATGATCATCCTGCATTCCAATGGCTACACGCTGCCTGCACGGAGTGCAAAACAACATCCCTGTGTTTGCCAGGCTTTGTAAAGGGAATAAATAAAGTATTAAATGATCGAGGTGAAGGTGCTGCCAAATCCCCTCGTCTGAGGGGCACAGAAAGCTCAGGTATGAAACAATGTTGGAATAAACGCACAGAACCCTGCTGAAAACATGAAAAAGGCAAAATATATCACCACTAGTTGGCCTGGGGAAAAAAAAAAAAAAAAATCCTTTGAAGCTCTCCCAAGGTCACTGAACAACAACTGAGCCCACCAACACTATTTCCACCCTCTGAGCTGTATTTTAGTCCAACAGGGAGCCTCTCCCTGGTGGGAACCTGCCTCTCCCCAGCCCAGCAGGCACACAATCCCCATTTCCACCAGCTGAGTGTTTCCCCCAACCTCTCCCATCAAATCCAAGCGGGCAGATGCACATTTATGGGACAATGAACTTTTCCAGGGCTGTATTTTGGCGTTCCAGCCTGAATAAAGCCGCGTGTTCCCAGCGCTGCCCCGGCTGGGAGCGTGAGCAGCCGGCTCTGGAGGGGAGGCCGCGGCTTTAAAAAAAAAAAAAAGAAAAGAAAAAGAAAATAAATAAAAAAGAAATCATGTTTAATTTAAAAATTAGAAAGTGGAGCAGGCTGTGAGCACAGAGGTTGATTGAAACAAAATTTAAATTCCTGTCAAGCCCATTTAAACACAGGGGCCCTTCATAGGCAATTAGCTGCTCCCTGTGAAGGCTGAGCGAGGCCGGGCCTGGTCACTGTGAGGAGCCGAGAAAAATTAACTAAAATCAGGCGCTATGAAATATTTAGCCTCCCAGTTTATCACAGGGGTTTGGAAGTGTAAACAAGACAAAAATCGATTCCTCGGTGCCCTCCAATCAATCCCCCAAAATGGCGAGGGCATCTGTTTCTGCTCAATTTTGTTTACTCTGGCAGATTTGCCTTAATTGCGGTTGTTTATCTCCCGTTGTCCCCGGGGCCCTAATCTCCCGATTACTAATACTTAACACTCATTTCACATCTAAAGCTACTTCTAATCCTCAACAGGTTTCTGGAGCTCTTAAAATGATGGAGACCAGGGAGATTTCTCTTTGTTGAGAGGAGCATTTTGCCACACGCAACCAGCTGGGCCCAATCGTCACCAGGGATGGCGGCAACAAAGGTGCTAAAAGGCTCTTTCACAAACTCCGCACTCCGCCGGGAATGCCAGCGAGAAAAAAAAGGCCTTTGATGGGGAAAAAAAGGAAAAAAACCCACCCTGAACAAGGGGGCTCTAACAGTCCAGCCAAATAAAGTTACTGTCATAATCAAGCGCTGTCAATCACAATGAAAATCCAATTAAAAAATCTTTCAGTATGGCCCTTCTTCGGGAGAAAAATGTTCCCTATTTATATGCAGGGCTTTTTCTTTTTTTTTTTCTTTTTTTTTTTTTTTTTTTTTTTGGTCAACTGCACAAATTAGAAAGTCGTATTAATTGATTTTTTACTACTTTAGGCCCTGATCCTCCAGCTGAATTTCTGCGGATGGAAGAATCAAGCGGCACAAATCTGATTAAGGGATTTGAGGCATAATGCACACAGGTCACTAAGAAGCCATATCTCTATCTCCTGCTTTATACTCTGCTTATTCATAGGCAATTATTACTCTTATTTAATACTGCAGGAGTGTCCTGAGGTGCTAATTGGACTAGAGACCCACATGTAGATGGTACTGCACAAGCACCAGCCATTTTAATCTATGCAGAGGGTCTGAATACATTTGAAATGCCAATTTTATTACACAAATAAAAATCCAAAGTGGATTTTAACAGTTGCCTGTTAGAGCAAATTCCTTGATGAATTGGGAATGAATAGAAAGGACAGTATTCGGGGATTTAAAGATATGGGTCTTATTTTGGGAACTGCCAACAGATTTATTTTTCTAAATTGTTAAAAATAAATACGTAAGGAAGACAGCTGACATAAAATAACAACGAGGCAAAAGCACAACTTCTCAACATCCAGTAATTGAAAGATTTGCAATTCTGCTACCAAAATGAGTGAGATGTAAATATTTGTCCCTGTGCCTGGAGAACTACTGAACAACCAGCAGTGCCAAATGAAACATTTGCTGAAATTAAACTGCAAAGCCCAGGAGACTCAAGGCACCAAAAAATATGAACTGTATCCCTCTAAGCCGTTGCCAATTTATTTTTGTCCAATTTCCTTAGATTTTCAACACCTCCTTGAGCCAACTCGAGTTACTCCTTTTCACATTTCACTGGGAAGTGCTGCAATTTTGTGCAGCTCTAGAAGTCAGATGTTCCCTTTGCTGGAGGAACTGGGAGATCCCAGGGCCATGGGTGCAGCAGGCAGGGAATGAAGGCCACGCCTTCAGAGCCCAGAGCTCAGCCCTTAACCTTGTCACCACCCTGCTCTTGGGTGACTGCTGGATTTAGTGACACTGATGGAATGGATTTCTCCATTTCCAGAGCTGGTTTCTCAAGTAACAAAGAAGAACTCCCATCTCCAAGGACAGAGATAGCTTTTCCCCCTTTTTTTTTGAAAGGCAGAGGGGGAATACCCCCCATCTTTCCTACCCTGACCCATCTTTCCAAATTTCAGCTCACTCCTGAAGAACCACAGATTTTTTCCTCTTAAGCTACTTTGAGCAAGGAAGATTTTGAACATGCAGTGACAGGAGCATCCTGGGCCCTGCTGTGAAAATCCTTGCCTCAATATAGATTTTGATTTGTCTTTGGTGTATCCAAGATTTGATCTAGAACTCCTTGACCACTGCATGTCTGAACTGAGAGATTGAAGGTCCAGTTTATTATTTATCACATATATTTCATGGTTGAAATGGATGATCCTAAAAAACCTTTTCCAACCCAAACAATTCTGTATTTACAACAGCTAAAACAGTTGGCTCTGTACTTTTTTTCCTTGAGAAACCAGGAGAGAGCCCTTTCCTTCTCATCTGCATGTGTTTGGTGTCTGTCAGAACCTCCCCTTGTCATGGAGTGAATAACTGGGATCTTGTGACAGAGGAGAGGCTGAACATCTGCAAACAAAGCCATTCATCACAGGTCCAAGCACAGACAATTTCATCATCCCTGATGGGAGATCCTGCACCAGCCCAGGATAAAAAAAACCTAGCCAAGGACGGAAAATTCTTGGCTCCCTGTGATTCAGCAACAATCCCCAAACATCTGGAGAGGTGCACACAACAGCCATGGATCTCTAAAGCTGATCTCACAGGATCTCTGGGGTGTGTTTGTGAAAAGGAAAGTGCTGAGAGCCCTCTGGTCTAGCCCAAAAATCATCATCATCCAAATTCCAGCCCTGGCTACTCAGCGCTAGCACTGGGGGAAAGCCCTTTTATTGACAAACTTAAGCACCAGTGTTTTATTGGCTTTATTCTGGGGGTTAAGATGAAAATCCAGGCAGGATTATGCTGATCCTCCATTTGTTTGTTTAAACCATAAAAGTATTTCCTGCGAGCTGAAACCAGGGGTTTAACACAGCCAACTGCAAATATGTTTAGCTACTGTGCAGACCCTCTAAAATAAAGCTACATAAAATATAGCTACTTAAAATCCAGCTACTTGAAAGCCTTACATTTTTAATTTCCTTGTTGTACTTGTTGGAGATGTGGGAACAGGCAGCCAGAATCCATTTCTGAGAGTCTCTAACATCTTGACATGTGTCTTAAGACATTTAAATACACAAACTAACTGTTTATCTGGGAAAAAAAAATACCCATTATAGTCAATAAAATCAGGGTGCCTGGTCTAGAGCCATTCCTGGAATGGAGAGAGGGATTGCTGGATGCATAGGAATGGGAAATTTCACAATTGCATTAGGCATTAAAATAAATAAAATACCAAAGGAGAACAGGTTTTCCAGCATGTCAGTGGCTTTGACACAGATGATATACAATTTATCACACAACGTTTAAATTAATAAAATATCAATGTGAGAAGCCTATGTAACTTAAATTTTAAAAAAGGAGAAAAGCTCCTGGTTGTGTTGAAAATGCAACAACTTGAAGAAAAATCATCAGATCTGTGCAAAAGCAATGGAGTGCAGGAGGTGACTGGATCCTCTCCCTGCCCAATTTTTCCTTGAGAAATCCTAAAGGTTGTGCTTTGATGCCTCCACAGGAATAACTGCTCCATTCTTGATTTTCGGTGTTTCAAACACAATTTCTTTACGTAAACGCCTTTCCTTCCAATAACCACGTCAATGCTGCACTAACAACAACAACAACAAAAAAAACCCTCACCAAGAGATTCCAGCAATTCCAAAAAAGCCCCCAACAACCTGCAGCAGCAAAGGCCGAGCTCGCAGCTCAAGAAGAGATTTTAAACAATTACCAAAGCAGGGCAGTGATATCATAAAGGCAATTTCTGCGCTAGCTTGTTTTCTGCAACTCTCTTTGCCTCTGAACAGCTAGAACAGATAATAACTATTAGTAAATCAAACTCCTGCAATATCCAGCTGTGTCTCCCACATTTACATACAGATAGAATGGGTATATGTTTTTAATATGTATGCGAGCCGTACTTTTACCACAGCTGAAGCACACACGCTACAAAGGAGGAGGAGAATGGGAATGGAATCAGCATGAGATAATAAAGTGGCCTAGATAAAGTATTAGCCAGCGATTGATCTCAAACAGGGGATGTTGCTTCTCTCTGACCTGATTACTTACTATGCATAGATTCCATTAAATAGAGCTTAGAATGGAAAAGCTTGGGGAAAATACCATAAATACAGGCACGGCCCCAGCCTGGGCTCAGGGTGCTTCCCTGGACAGGAGTTTAAACCTTCCCTGGGATGCCACAACTCCTGAAGAAGCACTGCCCCAAGAGCTGGAAGAACTCTGTGTTTCTGGCAAAAAAAGCTCAAGTGCAAAGGGGAAAAAAAAAATCTCTTTATACAGAAAAATTGTTGAGATTTTCATGTTAGAAAAGGAGAGGCAGTGCAGTCTTCCCTGTGATAATATAGGAATATATTTAATTTATTTGGCTCTCTGCCTTTCTCTGCAGAGGGAACAAACTGGAGATAAAAGAGCAACATTTTAGAGTAAGTTTAGGATGACCACTGGTAAATTCTGAGGTTGTTCCTTTCCCTGAATGGACAATTTTCTCATTACTTGGTGAAATTCCTTGTTTCACTGCTGTGGAACACGCCAGTTGATTTGATTTCCTACATACAAAAAATACCTTGTTTTGGGGATGGCTGCATGGAAGAAAGGGCTGTGAGTAAATAAATAATAAAACAAATAATAAAATAAATAATAAAATAAATAAATACAGAAGCCTGATCCACCTGCACATGGACATCTCTGATAATGAAAAGCCTGACTTTAAACAGGAATTTCATCCAGCCTTGGCTTTGGCCCTATTTCCTGACAAAATGGACATTTTGGGTTTTATTAAAAAAAAAAAAACCCCAAAACTTTTTTGCATGATAGGGAGGGGAAATCCATCCCTGCTGCAGACATTGGTGGAGGTGCCAAGCTGGCACTTCAGGTATTGCCAGTCAGCTCCTCAAATGCATTTAAAATCCACTGATTTATCAGCAGAGGAGGAAAAGATTGATCTTCTGCTCCCTTCTTTTTGTTTTCAGTCTTTAATGATCCTGAACTGGTCACAAAATAGTGATTTCTAGTCCACAGGGGAGGAAGATGATGCTCTGGTTTGTCTGAAGGTGAGGATGGTGGTGTGGGACACCTCCCATCATTGCTGGCACAGTGCTTTTAATTAAAAAAACCCCAAATTCAATGAACAAAGTGAAATCCTGCTCTGGTTTAAATCAGTGATAAGGTGACCTTGAAGATCCAGGGTTTTGCTGAATCCCTCTGTGAATTCCTCAGGTCCACAATTATTTACATCCCTCTGTGCACTCCTTATATCCACCAGAACCACGTGGCAACCTCAGGAGCAGGGAATGAAAAGGATTAAAAGGGTGAAAAATTCCAGAATTCACAGGATTTTTGTGATCCAGGACTGTGGCACTCAGTGCTCTGCTCTGGTTGTGACAAGGTGGGGATCAAATGGATTCGATGACCTTGGAGGGCTTTTCCAACCTCATATTTAAATGATATTTAAATATTATTTAAAGTGATATTTAAAGTTTGGGGTTTTTTCTGGCCCCATTTCCCAGCAATTATAAATTAGTTTCTGTACACATATTTAGGCACAGATATGCTGTGTGTAACTGTGCACACAGACACATAATGCTAATATATACATTCATATTAATTTTATAAATAAAGTGCTCCTTGACAAGACTGGGGAAAAGCAAAAATCTAAAGTGCTTGACTCCATAGATACAATATATATAATATATATAAAATATAATACATTCTTTATAATACAAAGGAGCGAGGAGATCCTGTTTTACTACTTGTTGTTGCAAATTCATTTCTAACTGAATAGAAAGGAGGGGAAAAAAAGCATTAAATTGTTTAAAAAGTAGGAACGCTCCTCTTTTATTTATTTTTTTCCCCAGAGGCATCGGAATTTCCAAATAATTTCACAAAACACCTCCTTTAAAGGGGACTAGCACACTCCAGGGCATGTAGTTGTAAAGATAAATCTGTGCACTTCCCTGCTACTGCAGGCACTCACCCTTTGGCCTCATTTTTATGGCTCTACACCCTGGAGTGGTGTTATTGCTCACAAACATCCCCACACACACTTCTGGGGGGCTGTGTGATCTGCAGATGTTTTATTTATAAGTGGCAGGCCTATTGCATCACCAAAATGTGCATTTACAAACAGAAGAGAGGTTTTTATGAAACCCCATTCCATTGTTTTAATAGCTGAGCCACCCAGCCATGGCAGAATAGTGCATGAGGTAAATGTGTCTGCATCTCCAGAACCTGCTCCAAGTTTTCTCAGATGTGACTAACTGCAAGAATTTCCCAGCCATCAAAAGTTAATAAAAAAAAAAGACAAAAAAAAAAAAAATCAGCCTTTGGTATGAGAAACCCCAAAGTGGAGGGGCTCTGAGAAACTTTAAGGTTTAATTTCAGTGAGGTATTTAAGCAACTTCAAAACGCAGATTTGGTGGAGTTAATAGCCTTAAAATGAGATTCACAGTTAAATACTTTCCTAACCAGGATCTCAGCTGAGACTGGTCTGGATTGTGAGACACCTGCCCCTGGGCATCTTCAGAGATTAGCCTTTAACTAGAGAAATGCTGCAGCAGAAAAACTTCATTCTCCTCCCAGCTGCCCGTGTGGAAACAAAAAATGAGGGGATGCACCAGAGCCCTGATCCTGTTAAAATCCCTTACATTTATTCCTGTGTTCCAGTTGTCTTTGCATATTTCATGCACAGCAAATAAATTGTGATGATTTTAGAGGAGCTTTGACTTACAGGAAACGGAATATAAAGGAGAGTAAGGAAACATTTAAAAATTAAAGGTATCTGACATGAGTCAGAAGGGATTATGAGTCTACATAACTTGCTGTTAATAGCAATAATTAATAATTGAAAAGGTGATAATTGTCAGCACCAGAAGCAGGCTCTGAGTTCAGATTCCAACCCTTCCATGGACACACCTCCCCAAATATTCTCTCATTCTCCTGCAGCCAATCTGATTTAATTTTACATGAGCATCAGTGAAAACAGTGGCTCTTGCATTTCATTAAAATAAACATTTTAACCACACTCTCTGTTTTCAATCTTCACATTTGGGAAGGTTAAGGCTGGCAAATGCTGACAAAGAGTGACCTACATTAAGCTGTAATCCCTGGACATCCAAACTGGGAGAAAATGTGTAGCAAACATCAAAATGGTTTGGACTGAAACTCAATAGTGGCTGTAAAAGTTCTGAATTAACTCCCCAAATCACAAAGTGAGGGCAACAGCAAAATATCCCCCAGCTTCAGAATCACAACCTGGTTTGGGTGCAAATATGGAATTGCTGCACAAGCAGGAGGAGTTTAGAGAGAAATACACTGAGCACACCGAAAAATGCAGGAAAAAAAAAGATAAATGCCCAGATAAATCACCAAAAAATATTCACTGACAAACCCAAAGTGAGGTTTCACTTACCATTAAATCTTCAGGTGCTGGCCTTTCCTTTGGCTGCTTCTTCATGCTGTGTCATAAAACAAAATGTTCGTATCAAAACAACTGCTCCTTTATTTGAAGCATCAAAATATCGAATTGTTCTATTTTAAATGTTTAAATATTGAGTTGTTTTATTTGAAATGTTGAAATATTGAATTGTACTTTATCTCTTTTTTTCACAGAGTGAAGAATTTCAGTGTATTTCTTACCTTTATCAGGTGCTGATGGGAGATAGGGTTCCTAACAGTAACACAAATATTTATGGGTTTTTCCTCCCTCCCAGCCTTCCCCTATGGGATGTAAGGGCTCCATACTCTTTGTAACCATGAAAAGTGTGTAAATACAGAGATCCCTGAAAACCAGGAGGCACAGACAGAGCTGAATCCCATTTTTCCAATGGCATTTTTACTCTTTTATCACAGAGTGAAGAAATTCAGTGTATGGGAGACAGGGTTCTTAACAGACCCCAAACACTCCTGGATTTTTCCTCTCTCCCAGCCTTCCCTTATGGGATGTAGGGCTCTACACTGTTTCTAACCATGAAAAGTGTGTAAACACAGAGATCCCTGAAAACCAGGAGGCACAGAGAGAGCTGAATCCCATTTTTCTGGGGATTATGACACAAAGAATTATCCAGACAGGTGGGAAATCCAACTCCACCGCCGAGCACGCAATACCCCGGGGTTCCTACCTTCATTTCCCCCCATTTATTTCCATTACCCTGCAGGGTGATAGTTCATTACACAGCATTAACCTGTTTATAAGATCATGTTTCTCATGCAAACAGTCCTAGTTTTCCCTGCAACAGGTGCAATTAGCTCTCCTTAGCTGCGTGAGGGAACACAATAACGTGGCACAGAGGTGACCATCAGGAGCTGCCTACGGACTAATTGGATTCCATCCAAACAGCCAGGCTTTATGGAGGGGCTGGCAGCAACTCTGGGATGCTGCTCACTTGACATCTCTCATGGTTATTCCAAATGGATTGCTTAAATAAGATATAGTTGCTCTTAATTTGCTTTTTTTTCTTTCTTTTTTTTTTTTAAAGCAGTGATTCCCCCCCCCCCCCACTGCAAAGCACAGCTAATAAACCCCTGGATATAAAACACCAAACGAGCTGTGCTGTAAATTGGAGATATTAAGAACACAATTTACCTTCCCCTACAAATAACTCTGAGTCCCTCAAATAATCAAGCCCCACAAGCTGTCTGAGGCAGCAGTTCTAATCTGACAGCCCAAAGTAGCTGTGTCCCCAGGGAACAGCAGGCTATTAGCCACCATCACTTATGCTGCAGGTTGACATCTGTGGAGATTTTAACACAGGTTAGCCCTCCCTCTGACTCCAGTCTTGGTTTTGTTTTCCTTTTTTTTTTTTTTTTGAGACAGGTCTGTCATCGATATTTTGGGGAGGATAAAAGGAGCTGGAGCTCCACAGGCAGGGTTGTGCTGCAGAATCCTCCAAATACCCTTGGTCTTTGTAAGCTGAGCCCACTGAAAACCGAGGCCTCTGTTACACAAACTTTAATTATTTAGTTACTTTAATTAACCGCTCATCAGCCTGCTTTTTGTGTCTGTATTTGTTACAGACCGTGGCAGCCTCAGAGATACTTTCTGCTCCGTGAGCTGTTCAAAATTCACTTTTATGGGGTCACAAAATGTGCAAAGCCCAACCTGTGTGCGGTTGAGAGCTTGGGGGAGGACAAGGACACATCCCTGGAGCAGGACAAATCCCTGGATAAAGACACATCCCTGGATTCCTGCTCCCACCCAGCCCCAGCTCCCACTCAGGTGGCTCCATCTGGTTTAACCCAGCCCTGCAAGAGGGGATGTTTCTCCCTCCAACACTTCCTATTTTTAAAAAATTCAATAAATTCATATATGCCTCGCCTTTTAAAATTATTTTTGGATTTTGAGGGGTGTGGGGCAGTTAAAAGGAGATTTCCCCCTTTGCTTTGCTTCTGTAGGATCTCTTACCTTTCAGATTTGTATCCTCTACTCACTCAAGGACTGTATTGTTTATTCTACAACCTCCTCTTCTCCCCAATTCTCCTTTAATTTAAAAGGTTTTCCGTTTTAAGGACAGCAAATATACCCAGTGGTGTGTTTTAAACCACAGCTCTCAGTAAAAATTACTTACTGAGAAGCCAATGAATTCATCAAGGCCGCTTGCCTTCCCAAACAATTTTATACAAATTAAAAAAAAAACAAAACCAAAAAAACCCCCTAAATAATGGTATTACA
>VZUI01034900.1:12500-20000 GCA_013401135.1 Cettia cetti | reverse complement strand
GAATACATGAATGACACTGGGATGGACCCAAGAGGGACAGGCAGGAAATGCTCTGGGCACAGAATCCATTCGGATGGACCCAAAAAAGAGGCAGGTAGGAAATCCCCCAGGCACAGAATCCACCAGGCACCACTCCCTGGGGATCTGCTGTGCCCAGCAATCCAGCCCTGCTGTTTATTTTAACTCCAATGCCAGTGAGGAGCTTTTTCCAACCCAAACATCCCTCCCGGGGGCTGCCAGCTCAGCTCAGTCCACGCTGCAGATCAGGATGGGCATCCAGCACTTCACACTCATTTGGGAGGTGATAATTTCTGCATTCACAAGAGATGACGGACCCATAATCGAGAGAAAGCTCATTATGAGAGGGGAGGAGAAGCTGATGAGCTGCTCTGCAGTCCCACTCTGGTTATTCCAAACCCTCTGGGCTCATCCAGGCCAGGGGAGACTCTGTTCCAAAATCAGCATAAAAACCTGGACTGTGCAGCTCCTGTCCTGCAGCACAGCCACGGCACAAGGAGCTCTTGCTGAAGAAAACTTCACCTGGATGCAAGTGAATATTAAATCCTAATTTTTCTCCCTTTTTTTGGGCATATTTTTCTGTTTAATTCAGACATTTGACCTGCTGACCATGGCCACACCTGAGCTGGTTTGCTCTGAGGAACTGGGAAAGAGATTTTTTTGTGTGGAAGGGTGGAGATGAACACAGATGGGATCTCAGGATGGAAAGGAGATGGAGTCATCCTGAGGATTTTGATGGACAGATTTATCAGACATTTGCCTGAAAAATGCAAAGCCTTTTGGGAGGCTCAAGGAAATCAAGGTTGCATCTTGAGGACACCTTCCACTAGAGCAAGCTGCTCAAGCCCAGGATGTGCACACAGAGCTTATTTTGTATCCTGAGTTTTTCCAGCTGTTGTCTGACACTCCAAGAGAAGAGAACAAAGGGAAATAAAGCAAAGCTACACATCTGTACCCAGTCTGAGTGACGGAAAATGGTCACACTTGCTGCACCCCAGTCACCTGCCTGATTTCCCCACCCACAAAATGAAATCACACTACAGAGGGAAAGAAAGCAGAAATCCAAGATTTGAAAGGAGTGAGGAACAGATCTTTTTCATTTTGACTGGGAAAAGGTTCTCTGCTTTTCATGAACTGCCATAGCTTTTCATGAAAAACTTTTTCATGACCAGTATCAATAAAGACCTCAATGCTGGGGATGACACCAAAATGGCAGGGAAGACACCAAGGATCCATGGAATAGTATTCCCAGGACTGGCTGCTTCCCTAAGGTCCAAGCCACATTTCCACAACTGGGATCAGCTGCATAAGATCCAAGCAATGTTTCCACAACTGGGATCTGCTGGAGAAGATCCAAGCCACATTTCCACAACTGGGATCTGCTGCAGGAGAAGCCAAGAGCAGCCTCTGATTTCTCCAAACCAACTGTGCACACTGAGCGAGGGAAGGGCAAGAGGAAAAAAAGTTTGAGTGATGCCTTTGCCTTGTGAATAATGAACAGTTCAAGGAGGTCAACCCATTACAACTGAAACCGTTTAATTATTAATTATGCACAATCTATGAGCAAAAGGACAAGTTCAGAATGTTTAATGTGTGGTAACTCCGACTGGACCCTCTCTTGGCATTTTGTTATTAGCACTTGTCAGCAAGGTGCTCAGGCAGAAAGACAAAAGCACAGCAGCAGAAAACCTGAGCTGGAGGAGGAGGGAGGGCTTTAAACTTCAAACATTGCTCCTAATATTTAATTTATAGAGTGCCAGGGCTCTGGTATAAACCTTATTGACTTCCTTGGAGTCAGGGGAAGCCACATTATCTAAATGAAGACCTGAGAATGAGCACACTGAACAATCCCTCCCAAATCCTTCTCTTTTGAAGGCAGCAATAACATTAGGATCTGCATCTTCCCTTTTTTCCCCTCACAGGTCTGAACAAAGGAAGAAAGAACCACCTAAGAGCAGGTTGAGAAGCCAATCCTTTGGAACCTTTGCAATATGAGCTTGAATTACAGGTGCCAGCATTATCCTCACTTACTCCTCCAACTGATTATTTGCAACTTTTCCTACTCTGTTTGCTCTCCCTAAGCAGAGCAGTGGCAGAGATGCTAATGAGGCTCAGGAAATAAATAATGTCCAGCAAATCCACAAATAAACGTGGCCAAGGCACCTTCCTCCTTTTCCTGTCCAGTTTGCATGTTTACATGGATAACCTCAAGAAGAAAATTCAACAGATACAGTTTGGAGCTGCTATTTTTTTTTTTTTGGAAACACTCTTATGTCAATGAAATTTGGGAGTCATTCCTGACTGGCAACAGACATCAAAAACCCTCAGGATTTCACACCTTCAGGGGTTTTTCCCAACACACAATTTCTTGAGAGTGAAACATTTTCTCAGGACGTATTTAAATGTCTGAGATTTATCACATCCTTCTGAAGAAATCCCACAACCTCCCTAAGTGCAAAACCAGGAAACAGAGCTTTCCCTAAGCATCCAAGGAGCATCTCCATGACTGGGATCTGCTGCAGGAGAAGACAAGCTGAGTTCTCTCTCTGATTTCTCTCTCTGATTTCTCTCTCTGATTTCTCCAAACCAACCATGCAAACCGAGCGAGGGAATAGAAAAAAAAGTTTGAGTGATGCCATCAGGGTGGTGATGGCAAACTTGGGATCAAATCCATGTCCCTTGGGGCCAGCCCCATGGATGAACGATGGACAACTGTCACCAGCATGTCCTGCAAGCACCTGGTGCCAAGAGAGGCTGCAATTCCCAGTGGATGCCCCCAAACCAAAGCAGTTTTATTCCTGCTGCTCTGGGAAGGGTTAAATTTTCCCATTCTTTCCCCTCAGCTCTGTTTGTGCAGAAGGAGCTGCCATGGTCCTGTGGCTCCAGGGCCACAGGAGGGAAGTTACCAGAACCCAGCAAACCAAACCTCAGCTCCTCTCTGCTCCGGGCTCCCCCGGCGCTCCCTGCCTGTGGAATGAGCGGCTCCTCTGGGCACAAACTCCTGCTCTGACTCCTCCACGGATGCTGAAATGGCAGCATTTCATAAATAATGCCTGTGCTTTGCAAAGCACTTATCACTTCAGCCCTCAAAACCTCCAGGATTTAAGAGTTTTTATGCTTCTCTTGTACTAAAGCTTTCAAAAAATGTATTTACTTTTCTAGAGTAGCTGCATTTCGCTTTGTGGCCAAATAGTGATTTTTAAATTAGGTATATACCATATTTAAAATAAGTTTTAGATGCAGCAGAAATGCTGCCAGGTGCAACTACAGGTAATAAATGCACTGTAGTTCCCAGAAAATTCTGAGTTGGAGGGAACCATAAAGATCACCAAGTCCAACTCTTAAGTGAATGATCTTTGTTACAATGAGAGCATTGAATGACAATATTGTACAAAACATTTACTCCTACAAGGACAACTTCCTTCCACAAAAAAATTACATATATCTATATATATAAATAAAATCCATTTCCCAATTTAGACTTACTTCTTCCAGACAACTTTCTCCCACAACACTCCAAAAAAACCCCCACGGTCTCTACATAAAAACAAAATCAAAGCCTGACTTTCGATTTACTCTTACAACTTTCTTCCACAGCATTCCTAAAACAATAGATCTATATAAAACAACAACAGAGAAAAAAAAAAATCTATTTCTGCCTTTCCAGCCAATCTACTTCAAAAGGCCTGAGCAAGCCTAATGCAGGGCCCTTCTGACAGGTAACAAGTTGGCAGCAGCCAGCGGTGGCTGGAGGTGGCTCCAGACTTGAAAGAATTCCTGGATCGTTCCTGCTCGGCTCCCACCCCGGGCAGGAAGGTGAAGGATGATTACATCTCTGCACCTCTTGCTCTTTTCTCAGTAGCAGGTGCCAAAAGTGACAAATTATCTGTGAGGGCACCTCGGTGTGGAGCTGTGTGCTGGGGTTGGTGTGGCACAGGAAACTCGTTTATTTGCAGAGCTGGAGCTGGACAGAGCCGAGGTTCAAAGGCCAATGTTTCATCCCCAAAACACAGCCTGCCTCTAAACCTCAAACCTCCTCTCCCAGCTGCCTGCTCCTCAGATTCCTGGGAAGTTCAGGCACTTCCCTCTGTTGGGAACGCGTGTGGTCGCTCCTGGTTGAGTAACCCAGTGGATATTGGGATTATTTGGTTGTAGCTACTGGGGAATATTTGTCAGAGGCCACAAAAAGGAAGAAGTCATTAAGAGCAGGAATAATCCACAGTGCGGGATGTGGCACTTCCTCTCCTTGCCATGGATTGGATTAGGATTTTAGGAGCCTTATGATTTTAGCTTTTAGTCTTAGGATTTTAGCTTGTGTATTTTTCACGTATTTGTAATCCTACAATTCTTTAGCGTGTAACTCTAAACTCCACACACAGTGTGAGCTGCTGCTTCCCCATTTTGCTCAGACACAACAATTCCTCTCCAGGCCTGGGAATCAAGGACACCTCACTGCCTCAGGCCCTGAGAGATGGAAACAAAAGTGAGTTGGGGGCAGCAAATTTGGGGTAAATGACTTAATTACCTGAAGCTGTAATTGGAAGATTAACCCCCAATATGCAAATGGACCAAATTTATAAAAATATGAAAACCCATGGTCCATTTTTTGGGTGTAGCAATGCCCAAAATATACCTGAAGGCCCTTCAATAAATACAACTGATTTTTATCCCCTCAATTTTGCCTGGCCTCTGTTTTCAGGTAGCTCCCAAAAAGGCATCAGCCAGGCTCTGTGCCTCTGCAAAAACAGGTTAATCCCTCCACCAGAAGTGTAATTGCTTTTTCTCTCAAACAAGGCCAGAATTCCTCCCTCTCCTGTCGCTCATCAGGCAGCAGAGCACGGCAGGTTTGGGCAGACAAACACACACAGCCACACCGAGGGGACCTGGCAAAAAACTCAACCCATTTGTTGTTCCCTTTCCTCCTCTGCACCCTCCCGATGCATTTTTATTGCTTTTTCATAAAACACCGCTGCAAATAATCAAGCATGACCATTGACATCCACAAGATTGAGTTTTAGGAACCATTAAATGAGCTTGTTCTCCTGGGAAGGTTCTTGCTCAGGTTGGTCTAAAGGTAATTATTCAGCAATTCCTACCTGTGGTTTTACCTTGTTCCTGTAGAAGTCTCTGAATCTCATACACTGGTAAGGTCACAGTTTCTGTCTCCATAAAACTATTCCTTAAACCAGCTTATCCACAAAAGAAATTATTGTAGGTTTGGGTAAACATACACACACACACACGCGTGTATAAACCTCTGGAAATCTTCAAAACTCCCAAAATTTCCAGGTTTCCTAGATTTAAATCAATACCTGAGAATCTAAAGAGAAATTCCTAAAGAAAAGAAATTAAATCTTGTTTCATTCTGAGCCTTTTGGAGTTGTTTTTTTTTTTTTTACTGCATTTATAGCAAAGGCAAAATGCAGCATGGATTCATTCATAAGGTAAAGGAATTCAGGAACCCCCCTCATGTTATTTGATCAAGCTGAACATCCTGGGAATTGTTAAGGCTATTCCAATAAGCAGAGGGCTATATTTAACCACATTAAAAAAAAAAAGATAATAGGAACAACTATACAGAAAACATGGATTAAGTGCAAGTTAATTTTCTTTTTCCACAGGAAAATTTGAAAACATATTGACACTGAAATGCTTCACAGCTCAGCGTTAACACCCCACCAGCTCTTAAATGTTTCTGGAGTGAGGATTTAAAAAGAGACCAAAAAAAAAAAAAAAAGAAAAAAAAAAAGAAAAAAAAAGAGGTCTTTGATTTGTGGAGTTTGCAAAGTCCTTGAGCTAGATTAAACTGCAGTCTTGTGAGACCGAGTATCTCTGTGGGGGCACTTCACAGAAATGCTCAAGAAACTCATGGAAAGCTTCTCTCTGCTTACTCATGAAGCTATCAGGGTAAGGATTCATGAGGAGAACTAATTAATTTTTCTTCTCAATTTCTGCCTGGCTTGTTAAGCCAGGCAGGTTTTGCAATACTGCCTCCTGTTTGTACAAACCAGGATTTGCTCTTGGAAGTCTTCCCTCCCCGAGCCTCTGATGGAATTGGAATAACAAAATAATTTAAAACTGACGGGCAAAAATTGAGTTCTTTACCTCCCTAATCCAACACAATTAAAAACAAATAAACCAAAAGCAACACTTAATTCACAATTACAGCGAGACAAACCATGGCACCTTTGAAACCAAAATTAATTTCTCTCAGGTGAGGAAGAAGAAAAGGCTGGAAAGCAGAGCTGATGTTTAACTACAGAGCTGGTGCCCAAACTGCTCCAGGGGCTGGCAGGAATTGCTTTCCTAGAAGGGACACTCCAACTACATAAAGGTTAAACAAAACAGCCCTGGAGAGCTTAAGGAATATTTAAAGGAGTCTACAGGATGTATTGCAGCTTTCTGCCTTTCCAACCTTCTCCAGATGCAGAGCAGACACCTCTGAAGCTGAAATGTTGAAAAAACACAAAGCTCTTGGGTTTGGGCTTTTTTGGGATCTCTGGACCCAATCTGCAACCAGCCAGGGAATGCTGAGCTGAGCAGAGATCAGGAAAAAGGCATTTTTAAGTTTCAGGAATTCTGCAGCTGCAATACAGCTGAGGAAGCAACTAAATGGTTGCATTTGATGATTTTTGAGGTGTTTTCCAACCTAAATGATTCCAAACAGTGATTTCCTACTAACATATTTTGACAGCAAGATAACAGGGAAATGACTACCTCCACTTTGGAAGAGCCTTGAAAATAATGTCACTTCTCAACCTACTTCAAGTGATGTAAAAAAATGCTATGAACAGAGCTGTGATTTTCCTGAAAAACCCAATCCTACATTTTTCTGCAGAGGTGCAGAACCCAGTAATCCAGCAGTTACCAAACTGGAAATGCAAAGCTTCTTCATTGACCTTTCCCAAGGAGAATTTTTAATGCATCAAAAGGAAAATTCAGAATTATAATCAGTACTACAGTTCCTAGAATTTGGAAGTGGAATTTGATTTCCTAAGTGATCCTTGCAGGTATCAGCCAGGAGAACGCTTAAGTGGCCCAGGGGGGGTTGTCTGGGATATTGCTGAAGATCTGGAGACTGAGCAAGGAACAGGCAGGAATTTCTTCTGTCAGCTCAAGACAAAATTTCATGGGAAATTGTGAGACCACGAGCAGTGAGAATGTTAAAAACCTATGGATTCTACCTGCAAGGTTTAGGTTTCAGAATCAACACCTGCATTTCTGCAGTCACAGAATCATGGAATTGTCAAAGTTGGAAAAGACCTTTGAGATCACAGAGTCCAGCTGCCAAGCCAGCACCTCCATGCTTACCACTGAACCTTGTCCCCAAGTGCCACATCCACACTTTTATGAACATTTCCAGGGATGGTGACTCCACCACTGCTTCACAACCTTTTCTACAAAGAAATTTTTCCCAATATCCACCCTGAGGCCGTTCCCTCTCCTCCTGTTCCTGGGAGCAGAGCCTGACACCTCCTGCTG
>VZUI01034900.1:0-7500 GCA_013401135.1 Cettia cetti | reverse complement strand
ATCCAAACAGATCATCAGTCACATTTCCTTCCTGGAAAAATAGCTCTTGTCACAGGAAGGAATCGAGGTGGGGTCACACGGAGCGGCCCCAACACGGCTATGATTACATCCAATTTCAGAGCAAGATTTAAAATATCATTTCTAATAAAAGCACTCAGCCCTCCTAATGAAAAATCAAGCAACACAAATCCAAGTGTTAGGGAATTCTCCCCGTGACACCGGAGGCTCCGCCGGAGCCCGGCCCAGCCGTGGCCTCGCTCCCACACACGTCGTTACCAGCCTTTATTACACAATTCTGATGGCAACAAATTATTTGGAGATCATCTTTATAAATTTTGCATTAAGGTAGCTGTGCCACTACCTGGAATTGATTCAAAACGCTTAAGACACTCAATTACTTTTTAACACTGTTACCCGGTGTAACGACATCGCCGCCGCTTCCCTTGCATCTGATGATGCAACATCATTGTAATTGATTCATTTTCTCAATTAAATAAAGCTCCTGTGCTCTCCTCTCTGCAATGCCACCGAGACTCCCTGGTTAGATGGATTACCTCTTCTCCCTGCCTTGGATAAATGGCTGGTGAGGCCACGCTCTGCTCCTCCCTTCCCTCCACAAAGCTGCAGCCGTATTTTTCAACTTGGGAGCGGGGCTGAACTTTGCTGTATTTATATTAGACAGATTTTTCACTGCTAAAACCATGTTGTTTACCTTTTTCCCAGCTCCCATTATGGGGCAGCTTCAACAATCATAAAACAAAGCCCAGCGCAGACAACTTTACGGCCGGGGCTTCTCCTCCTGCCCACAGTTCAGGGAAAAGGGAAGCAGCAGCTTTAACTGAGCATTAACAACTCTTTTAAAAGGGCTCATCACAAAATGTTGTTTTGTTTTTGTCTCATCCCCTCTGTGCCAGGTTTTTGTGCATTACTGGGAGATGAGAGGTTTCAGAGGTGGCTTCACCTGGAGGGATTTGAGTGCAGCAGCTGCAGCTCAAAAGCTGCAAAAGTTGGGGTGTTCCTGCCCCACATGATGACCAAAACACTTGGGGATTGAGGAGATTGTTGTATTTTCGGGTTTTCCACAAAGAATTTTGAATAGTGAAATGTGAAATAGTGACACAAGAAAACCCAGGGTGAAAGGAAGCAAAAAAAAAAAAAAAAAGCAGGACACGTTTTGGGAGCATCAAGGAACGATTTGATGTGCTTGTTGGAATACCCAGCTCTGGGACCACCCAGATCCAGAAGATCATGGAGCTGCTGGAGCAGTTCCAGAGGAGGGCAGGAGCTGCTCCCAGGGCTGGAGCCCCTCTGGAGTTGGGCTGGGAGAGCTGGGAATGTTTTCTTGGAGAAGGGAAGGATTCAGGGAGAGCTCAGAGCCCCTGGCAGGGCCTGAAGGGACTCCAGGAGAGCTGGAGAGAGACTGGGGACAAGGGATGGAGGGACAGGACACAGGGAATGGCCTCAGAGTGGGAAAGCGGAGATTTAGACGGGATATTGGGCAGGAATCCCTGGCTGTGAGGATGGGGAGGGGCTGAACTGGAATTCCCAGAGCCGCTGCAGCTCCCCTGGAACGTTCAAGGCCAGGCTGGACAGGGCCTGGAGCAGCCTGGGATGGTGGAAGTTGTCCCTGCCATGGAAGGGGTGGAATGAGCTGAATTTTATGATCCTTTCCCAACAAAACCATTCCAAGATTCAATTCCACAATCATTCTCCCTCAGAAAAGTCACCTTTAGCCTCTCACCACCAAGACTCTCCCTCAGCCACCCAGAACATCTCTGAGCCCTGCCCATCACCAACACCCTCTGCTCAGAAGCTTTTCCAACCTTTCCAAAAGCAACTGCAACACTCTCAATCTGCAGGATCAGCTTTGCTATTTGATATTTTTGAACCTGCACTGTATTTTCTGTGGATTTGCCAACTGCATGTGACAGGTTATGATTTGCAGAAACGGGGCAAATGCTCAATAAATCTGTCCCATCATCAGAGCATTTCTCAGGCCACGGAACACCAATGGAACCTGGATAAACCATAAAGCCCAATCTCCAAAAGTGCTTTTTTTTTTTTTTTTTGTCCCCCCCAAGGTTGGTTAAAAAATGCTCAAGTTTGTCTCCTGCTTCATCTCCTATTTAATGAATGCCTCTGGTTATGAAAAGCAACTTCAGCCAGACCATCAGGTTATTTTTCTGTCTCCATGGAGATGCTTGGGCAGGGAAGAGGCTGAGAAGACCTCTCCCATCCCTTTCACTCTGCAGCCACCAGCACAATCAAGGAAACTCAAATGAATCCACCCCGGGTAACTTGGAGGAGTCACCAGCTACAGCTTTAATTTTCGCTTTTACTCCCTGGAATTAGGACTTGCCCTGGAGCTCTTGTTTGAGAGATTTGCAGGTGACCCAGGGTTAGATCTTCCCTCAGCAGTTAACAAATTTTCTCTTTACATATATACTGCTTTTCAAGCTCCTGATAGTTGGTTTTTTCTTTAACAGAAAAACCCATCTACCAACAAATCATACAGTTATGATTTTTAAGGGAGGCTTCACATGACAACATTTATTTTCCTGTGGATTTTAAAAGTAGATAGAAGTTATTTTTCATCTGTACAAATAAGGATTGAGTTTTAAGAGCAAAAACTAACACTGTGTCCTACTGACAAAAGCTTTATCTCTGCCCTGATAGAAAAGGTAAAGGAATATCTAAATATTCTGGTTTCCATGAGGGCTTTACCACCATTTCACAATTCCTGTGGAATTAAAGGATGAAGTTCAGGTATATTTTACAATTTCCTGCAAAATTGCAATTGCTGATACTTCTGCAAGAAGTCAAAGCACCAAAGCAGTGAGAACGACCCCCTTAATTTGTTCCTGATATTCTAAACACCCTTCCCCATCCCCATCTGGGGATTTTGCAAATGGCAAACTTCATCACTGTCACCAAACGTTAAAAGAAAAAAATCAAAATAAAAAAAAAATAGACAATTCACAACAACCTTAATATTAAATATATTCTTACAATTATATTACGCTGCTTTTCCCCGAGGTCTCCAAACAAATTTATATAAAGAGATTATTTCATCCACCATTGAACTGCAGCCACTTCTCAGAGAAATCTCTTTACCAGAGTTTAGAAACACAATTCAACAATGTGGGCATGGAAAGCTCCACACTGTTGGAGGGATTGTGGTGACAATAACTCCTCCCAGCAATAATTCCTACACCAGAGCAGGAGAACAACACCCTGACAACAAATCCCTTGGTCAGCAGGAGTAGGGACAAGGAAAAAAAACCAAATTAAGCAGATTGCTGTTGAAAATCTTGGAATGATTAAAGTTGGAAAAGGTCTCCAAGATCATTGAGTCCAACCATCACCCCAAACTGTGTCTTGTTCCCAGCGCCACAAAAAGTGGGTAAGGAGAAGAAAGAATGGTCAAACAGGCACCAAATAAAGAACTGGGTTTTGTCCCACCCAGATCTTGCTTTGCATCACCCAAATGACAACAGAGAGGAACAGCAGGAGAACTTACTGGACAATATGGAAGAGGGAAAATGAGCACAACTGAGCAAGAAGAGAATCCTGGAATCCTCTGAGGGATCCAACAAAGTCCAAAAAGCCACAAACACTGTGGTGGGATGTCCAGGAAGGACAGGCTGAACCACTGGAGGTGATCCCTCCTCCCTGTGCCTCAACCTGGGCACTCCCAGGGAGCTGTGGGAACATTCAAAGGAGAACCCCAACTGTCAGAGATCCAAGGAGACCAAAAGAACTGGGGTCCCCAGCCTGGAAAAGAGCAAGGACATCACAACCACCCCCCCCTGCTGCACACAGCTGCCCTCAATCCTGCAGCAAGGAAAACCTTTCCAGGAATAAAGCAGAGGAACAGATCTGAGGAGCTGAGAGGCTCCAGCAGCAGCAGGGTTGAAGTGCAGCAGGTGAATTCCCATCAGGATTGTCCCTTCTCCCTAGGACATCCCTGCAAGTCCCTTCTGGCTTGGAAATAAACAGGGAAAATGTTGATTGCTAAAGTCTCTCACTTTTTTGAGCCATCTAAAAAAATTCAGATCTTCTTCTGAGGAGCTGCAAAACCAACTGTGATCACTGCAGATGTCACAATTCCAGGAATGGCTGAAAGGCAGCAACTCAGAGCAATAAAAATTTGGGTTCATGAGGGGAGTTTTCTATCCAAGCTGAGGTGCTGAGGCACCACCATCCTCTCCTGTGGCACTGGACTGCCCTTGGAGGGTTGTGCTGCACTCTCAGGAATCAACCCCAAATTTCCATGGGATTGGCAGAAGAATGGATGCTTTGGAGATGAGGGAAACACCTGCCTAGACCTCAAAATGATTCACTCCTCATCTGGGGCTGGAGGTTCCTCACTGTGCTGAGCAACCACCACCCAGCAGAGGAGGAGATGACCCCGCTCCTGTGGAACACCTTCCTCAGCCTCTGCACAGCCCTCTGGGGTTGCTGTGCCCTTCTCCACAAGTGCCTCACAAGCTCTGAGGAGCAGCAATTGTTGAGAACCACAGCTCCAAACTGAGCTCTCACAGCTGCAGCCCTGCCCAGGGCGCAGGCAGAGGAGCCTCTGGTCATCTCCAGTTCCTGGGAGGAACCTGCTCCTCATCCAGGCCAACAGAGCCTCTGCTGAGTGCTGCTGTGGCTGCCCCTGGATCCCTGGAATGTCCAAGGCCAGGCTGGAGCACCCTGCCATAGTGGAAGATGTCCCTGCCATGGCAGGGGGTGGAATGACACATTTGAAGGTGCTTTCTAACCCAAACCTGTCTTCAATGATGAAATTCCAGTAAATCCAACATTCCCTGATGGTTCTCCAAGGGCCACCTGAGCCACCCCAAGTACCCAAATCCCTCCACCCTCTGCAGCCTTTCTGCCCAAGGGAAGCTCCAACCCCAGGTTTAAGGTCCCATTCAGGGAACTCCTTCACTGGCCTCCACGGCAGGAAGGGGAATTTGGAGAGGAGTTTCCTTCCAAGCCCTGCAGGGACATCTCCCACTCCAGCAGCTCGTGCAGGAGATCCTTCTAAAATATCTCTGAAGGGATTCCAGGATTTCATGGAAAGCTGGGATGGTTTGGGTGGGAAGGCACCTTAAAGCCCATCCTGTTCCACACGAGACAGAAGAAATCCTGGAACAAATCAGAGTCTGAGCCCTGCTCCCTCAGACTGCCTGGAATTCTTAGGATTAGAGATTAAAAACACACACATCACTTTGAAATCACATTTCAAAATCCCAAGCCAATAAGCCACTGTTAAAACATACTAAGATCCTATTAAAACTTACTATAAAATCATGACATTAAAACTTACTATAAAATTTTACTGGTTACCTTCATTTCCACATTTGACTATATTATTTAAACATCAATTTTACATTAAAAAAATCAGGAAGATGAGGATAAATAATTTTTTTTTCCCTTATATTTCAGATTCCTAACAGATTCTTTGAAAAATTTTCTAAAATCTCTCCATCCTTCAAACACGAAAGCACCCCTGGAAAAACAAAGTAAATTCAAATTTTACAGCAAGTTTCTAACAGGCAAATCAAATTCAAGTTCAAACTTATTTCTGGCTATGGAGAAAAAAAAATAAAGCAAAAAAGTATCTGAAGAAAATTATCAGGAATAATCTATGTGAAACCTATGCTGAGAAATTAGGAAGAGTTTAAAACAATAGCAGATGACTTCAAATATTGCCAGTGATTTCTGGAATATATTATAAAAGCAAAAAAGATTTGCAGAAATCTATCATATTTAAGATATTACCCAACAATTTCATTCACTATTTTGGCATTAGCATTTGAACAGTGTTTAATGTCTTTTAAATGGTTCGATGTAATGATAGATCTGGAAGACAAAACATTTCTTCCTTACCAGGAAACATGCTGTAAACAACCCTCAATTTATCCTCCCCTAAGAAATGAATGCTTAAAGGATGCTTCTGCCAATGGGAAAAACAACACTAAAATGGTTATTTCGCATCCCAACTTTAACTAAATATTTTTTCCCTTGACAAGCTGCTTCCATTTAAATGAAACCAGGCCGGGTTTGGTCAATAGTATGGATTGCAGAGAACAAAAAGAACCTTGGACCGTGTTAATGCAGGGATCAGAAAGCAGCAACTTCATTTCAAGCCAGGCAATTATTTAGCAAACTAAGATACAGCAAATAAATCCACATTTTCCATGGGAAAGCTGGCACAGGAGCTCTCAGACCCAGAATTAAATCTGACTCGCAGAAATCACAGCGAGGGCAGAATCTGCTGAGGAGAGGAGAAAAACCAAAGGGAGAAAAATGAAATCTTGTTAAACCCCTCAGCTTTGGGCTCAGAAATACAAGAATAACAGTACCAAGGATGAGAATAATAATTTTAAAAAGGGCAGGGTGCTGTCCTGCTGCAGGAAGGAGCCGTGTCCCAGGCTCATTGTCCCCAATCCCCCCGAGCAGCAGGACCAGCTCCAGCTGAGGATCCAGCCCGGAATGTTCTGCATTGTCTCTCCGAGGCTTTTCAAACGCTGGGATCTGGGGAAAGTACAAACCTTTCCCTACCAGGAGGAGCAAAAAGCTGTTTGCTTTCACCGAGGGTAGTTTTCTTTTTTTTTTTTTTTTTTGTTTTTTATTTTTTTCCCTGTTATGTTTTCTCAGGAAGCAAAGCCACGGCAGGTCCATAGCGAGCGCTTTCCTGGGCTATAAAATTCCCTGTTATCCCCTCCTGCTTCCTTTGCTCTGGGATTTAAGGATGCCTCTTCCTTCAGACCAGGAATATGTCATCATTTTGTTGGACTACCAGCTCTGACAGCCTTGTCTCTCCCAGTTTGAGCTCCTGTGCTCACAGTGCTGGCAAAAGGAAAGGGGAAGCGGAAAAAAAAATCAAGGGGAAAATCCAACTATGACTAAATTCTTCCCTAATTTCTTCCTGTTATTTCTTCTGCTGCAAAAATAAACTTTGTATATAAAAAAAGAGCCTTAAATTAAGGTCTCTTGCTCCCACTGCATTTTGAAGGAAGTTATTTGAATCCCTGGCTGATCCATTTTAACAAATATCATCTCCTGCGTCCATCACTCCTCCTGTCTTTTTGATCTCCTTTTTCCTACTTATCATGTTCTTTATTTGAAACAGATTTTTAACAGATAATCTCCGCCGTTATAACAATATCTAGCTCGCATTTTATTCAAATAATTCTTAAAAACAGCTTAAAAAGCCGTTTGGAATAACATCAAGCTCTCCATCAATCAAACAGCAAAAATTCCGCTGGCGGTTGTATAAACATCAGATCAACTCCGACGTCTTCAAGGATTTCAGAGCGAACCATAAAAAACTCCATTAACTTCTGACAAAGAATGCAAATTAATCACAACATGGGGTGAAATGAAATTAAAGGCTCTTTTCTAATCAATGACAAGGCAGGATGAAATATTTGGTGCTGGGATGCTCCTGATTTTTTTTTTTCCCTTTTTTTTTTTTTTTTTCTTCCTTTTTTTTTTTCCCCCCCT
>VZUI01034890.1:0-47448 GCA_013401135.1 Cettia cetti | reverse complement strand
AGGAGAGGAGAGGAGAGGAGAGGAGAGGAGAGGAGAGGAGAGGAGAGGAGCTGGAACAGTGCCATAAGTAGCAGGCAGTGATGCATATTCAGGATAACTGGAGCAAGCAGAGATATATGCATGGGCAGAGATTTTTCTTTTCCTCAGAGCATGCATTACAATATTTCTTAAATAAGTTAAAAAAAAAAAAAAGATTCAGTCAGTTCTATTTGTTTTCAGCTGGGAGGTGAGGATAGGCAAGGAGGTGAGTGGGAAGGGGACCTGCATTTTAATTTGCAAACTGACTAACTTTTTATGCTTTTACCTCCCTCAACTTGTCTCCCAGGACCATGCCAACCTCTCTTGCAGAATAAAGCATGGAAGGGGCTGTCTCACAGACACAGCATGGATTTACCTTCATTTTTTCTGCTGTTTATCACTAGCCAGACTGCACAGCCCTGACATTCACACTGGGCTGGACTGATGCATTGACTCTTTATTGAAAAATTCTGTTATTCTGTGAACAGGAACAGTGATACCAGCAGCACTTCACTGCGGTGTTTCAGGTGCATTCTGATATTATATATACCTTAACCCCAGAGCTCAGAGGTAGCATTGGCTGTACCTTCACAAGGTGAATAAAGCAGTCCTTGGCATTGTTTCAGCACACTTCACTTGTGAAACTGAAGTGCTGCCATCCTTGCTTATCAATACATTGGACTGTGCATCAAATGAATATCTTCAGTTATGGCTTAACCTGGTTATTCCTATCCTTTATGTGTCACATGCAGAGTTTTACTCATGTACCCAGCAATGGAAGCTGCTGATTATTCAATGGCTGTTAGGTTTGAGTACTTATGAGACTGATCAACCAAGCCAACAAGTAATGAATTCTCCTTACACCTTGCTCTCCTCATTTGGATAAGCAATTGACTGAGCAAGAGGCTGCTTTTAATTCCTGCTCATAGAGCACAGCTTAGCTGTTACTCCTCGTATGCTACAAGGGAACATCTCACCTTCTCCCATCAGTTATGCACTGCTTCCCTCTACATCATGCCATGCCTAGCAACTGAAGCAAGAGTCACTTAATTCTTTTTTTCCTCAGCAGAAACTTCTGTGCCTCTTGGCTTAGGTGGAAGAAAAGTCTCCTTAAATCACAAAATCCTTAGGCTCAGGAAGCAATGGGAATATAAAGCTTTAAGCTCACTCATTTAAAAAATAACGTACATGAGGTGAATATACTTTTTTTTTTTCCTGAATTTTAGTAGATGAGCTATAGGCCAATTTCAATATTAAGAGTGCTGCTCTGTGAGTTTCAAAACTGCCTGGAATGAGGTCTATGTTTTTTGGCTGCATAGGAAATATAGGTTCCAAAAGCATTAGTTAAATCAGGCATAGATGCCTCCCTATGTATTCTCACCAGCTGGGTCATCAGCCAGTAAAATGAACTAAGACTCAAAAATACCAAATATTTATAGATATGGTCAGATGTCTCCCTCCACAGCAAGGTACTTCTGTTCTCTTTCTCCTGCTAGACAACAGAAGACTACTTTTTTCCCCCCTTAGCAATTGTGTCTGTGTGTGGGAAAACATATTAGAAATTACTACAAAGGAAAGGAGATAAAGTTTTTGTGTCCAAGAAAACTGCCTCAGCATCTGGCAAATGGGAGGAAAAGGGAAAGTAGGGAAAAGGGAAAGTAGGGAAATGAAATAAAAAAGAAAAGCAAAAAGAAAAAGAATTAAAAATCCATCCTTGTTACATAATGTACACTGCAGGGATTTTAAAGAGTGGAATTACATGTAACTTATTGGTAATCACTTGCCTAACAAGGTGCTTGCTATCTGCTGACTTAAATAGCAAAAGGAAGCTGGGGTATTTCTCTTATCACTATTTAAATGTCTCAGGCAATCCCTGCTAACTGGATTATCACCCTGCTGGAGCTGTCATTGTGCTGGCCTGGCTGCCAGGCTCCTGGGAGAAGCAGAGGTTGTGTCCCTGTGTGTCCCTGTGCTTGTGCACAGGTTTGTCCCTCTTCCTCCCTCCCTGTCAGAGAGCTCTGGGACATTCCCACTGGGTCTGTGCACGATAGTATTTCACAGCTAATGGGCAGATAGCAAAATCAGGATGCTTCTTCTAACAATGAGCGTTGAAAACATGCACAGGCTTTTGCTGACCATTCCAGTGACTCACAGTCTGTTAGAAAACCTGCACACATTCTGAAAAACAGTAAAATGGCACTGAGATTATTTTAAAAATCAGTGTAGAGATTCCTCTCTGCTTGAGGCAGGCTCTGAAGTATTAGAATTCAAATTCCTTTAAAATTAAAACTCCAAACCCTTGCATTTTAAAATCAATTAATGATTAATTTATAACCTAACAAGGCTCCAGAGAAAGAGGATATAAAAATTATAATTACTATACAGTTCTTAATAGATTAGAAAAATAACCATTACTCCCTTCAAGACTAACAGTGGGAGAAAAAAAATTATATTGATTTTGGGTATGAATACATTAACCCATATATTATTAGGGAAGCAGAAACTATTTTCTTCCAACTGTAATGAAGAGTGTAATCAGATGAGTTCTTAGGAGTCAATGTTAATTAGTTAACAGCAGTCAGCACCTGTTAGTTGGTTGCTGATCTAAGCTGAGCTATGGGGGGAGAGGGAAGGATTTTTAGGCTGGTATCTAGATTATTTTCTGAGTTGTGCACATGGTCTTGGAGGATCTGTTCTTCTCACAAGCAAAATTTATTGAACGAAAATGAAAAGGGCATTTATAAGGACTGGAGAAGAGATAGATCTCATTGTGACTTCACATCACACTATTGCTTTCTGATGCACGGGCCCATCTCCTTCTAAGTTACTAGAAATACTTGGGGCTCCCTTTCAAATCATAGGAACTACTATGCTAAACACATGATGAGCTGCTTTAAAGTGAGGGTTTACTGCTGTGGAAGAGGTGGGGGTCTTCCTTCCTCCTCCTCCTCCTGTTTCTTTCCCTTTCCCTGTGCCAGTTTCCTGTGTGTGATGCCTGCTGAACTGTTTCAATTCTCACAGCAGGCCAAAAGCACTTTACTTTTTGCTGGTTGTGCTTTTTGGATTGTCTGCTGAACAGAACCAATTCACCCTAGGTCTGAGCATCAAGGCCTGTGCAGACAAGCAGCGAGGAGACCACAGAGCAGGGCTACTTATTTTGGTGTCACCAACAAGATTAATTCTGGTTTTCTCACCTCCACCATGAGGAATAGACAGTAAGGCATCACTGCCAGTTGTGGGAGGGCTGAGGGGATAGGTTGGTGGTGTTTCTGAGCTGTTTCTGAAGGTGGAAAACTTCAGTGGGAACTGTCACACCCTAAGTTTTGCCTGGTGGTTACATGCTCTGTCTAGTTCTCCAGAGAGCTGTGATCATCCTTGTCTATTGCCACACAGCATAAATATTGTGTGGCTGTATTATGGATTATGAAATTATCATTGTTATCAGATTGAGAAAGAAAGCCTTTCTAGATGTGAGAAAAATGGATCAAAATTAAAAAGAAATGTTCTGTTAGTGAATAATGCTAAAAGAATAAGCCTGGAGACTGAAACCTTTTTTTTATCTAGGTTAGCCAGCACTGTGTGAAAAGTACTGCTTTGGTAGAGGCAGTTTCTACCTTGAAGCTATATCAAAGAGAAATTTGATTCCTGCAGTCTGATTTCCCTGTTATCTTTAATGGATTAGCTGATATGTTGACAAACAGGAAAGGTGACAGGGTTTCAGATGTAGATAGATGCCCACCAGGAATTTGAATTACTACATCTAATCCTTCTACAGGGAACTCTACCAATAGCAAAGTAATGACTTCTGAAACTAAATCAGTTCTTGAACAACACGTTCTTGCTGAAGTTCATGACTCCAGCCCAGCTATCCTTATTTACACAGTAGTTCCCAATTCTGCTCACAATTATTCTGGTCTCTCTGTTGACACCAGCACACTTACACAATTTTGTAGAGCACAGTCAGATGTCTAGAGAGAAAAATCTCTCTATTTCCTGGAGCCACTATTCCCCAAATGCTTGTTATTTCTGGCATCTTCTATTTCTCCTGCCATGAAGGTGCATTTCTCACTTTAAATTGGATTCATCCACTCATCTTTCTGTTTTTCTCTCCCTCTTGTGGTATATTTGTTTTTCCCAGAACATGCTCGCTGCACCAATAACTGTAATGATTTAATGACTTTTAAATTCCTTCAGCCCCCATCAGTGGGCTTTCTGTTTTTGTGCTGTAATATTTAACACAACTGTACTGTAGGAGGTGGTGGAAGAAAGGACACATTTTGGTAAAGTGACTTTCAGAGTGAGATCTATGAACTGGACTCTTCTACATTTCCACCTTACACAGACAACTGTTAAATGTTTTTCCACACAGGAAAAAGAAAAAAAAAAAAACTTTAAAAATATTTTCTTAATTCCATTTCATTAAATGTCCTATTTCTACAGAGAAAAATAAAAGAGCAAAGTGGTCTGCCTTAAAGGAATAATCAAAACTGAAAGTGGGACTGGAGGACATATGGGATGGCAGACAATTCACCTCTTCTTGAAGATGGACAGAAGCTAATGACAGTACTCTCTCTTTGTACCTTTCTCTTGGCTCCACTCATGACCATTCGTACTTTGCTTCCTTTCACAAGGGGATCTTTATGTCTTGAGAAATTAGAAGACTTTTTGTGGAATAAATACTTTCTTATCCCTGTGTATGTCTTTGGCTATTTGCATATTCCTCTGCAAAATCCAAGCTTTCCCTTTTGCTCTCTCTCCACAGCTGTACCTGGGCTGTCACACAGTGCAGAGGGAAATGTGGGGCATCCTTGGGAGGTCTGCCTTTTACAGGACTGCAGGTCAAAGCTCTCTGCTCACAACCTACTGCAAAATGCTGGTAAAAGAGATGCACTCCACTAGTTCTTCTAGAAATTGCCAGTAATCACTCATCAAGATCCTAGTGCTGCAGCATATTCAAGGAGAAACAGCCTAGAAATGCTTTCCATCTTAGGTATTGGGTCTTGCAAGAGAGATTTTCTCCTGCTGAAATATTTCACAAAGTCCACAAGTGGTTTTGAGAGGTATTGAAGTAAATACTGCAGTGCTAAGAATGATACTCAGAGAGACAGCTGGATGTGCTAAGTAAAGCTGATATCAGAAGATATAACAGGAATTCAGCAATGTACAATGAAACCATGTATTACCTGAGATTTATATCTTTCTACAGCTCCAGTATTGCTGGTTTTACTAAGGAAAAAAAAAAAGACCCTAAAGATATGCTGGGTAAGATATACTTGTGATGGGATCTCACCTGGCAATTCTAAGGATGCTGCAGCTTCTGCAGCATCCAGAAAATTATAGATTCCTTTAGGAGCTCTAAGCATGGGACAAGATGTTATACTGTTGAAGATAGCTTCAGGAAATTGCAGCTTCAATCAAACCTGTAGGCCTTACAATTTGTGGTGAAAGCAGATTGGAGTTGGAATTCTCCCTACCCAGGGGAAAAGAAAGCTGCAGGGGGAGAGGAAAGTTAAAGCCCTCCCCTGTGTAGAAGGTGATGTGTTCTGATGTCCCAGCAATAAATCTTTAACTGCTGGTAAACCCTAATGATTGAAACAGAGAGTTAATTGAAAGAAAATATGAACCCTTTTTGCAAAGCTTTTTGGCTACTGGAAGTGTTGCCTAATAGCCAAAAGCTGGAGCCTTGTTAAACTGGTTCCAGCCCTGCACCCCATAGCCCAGCCTGGCCCTCTGCAGGTACACTGCATCACTGAGCTTTCAAATCCTGCTCAGGAGCCAATGCTGGGAATACAGAAATGAACACTTTTCTATCAAAAAAGGAGTGTCTGAGAGCAAGCAGGCAAAGCTTCAGTAGGCTCTTGTCAGGGAAAGAAGGGAACATTACTGAGATGAAGATGGTCCTATGGCAAATGGATTGATGACATCTCTTTTCAGATGCCTCAATTTTGCTGGATAACTGATTTATCAGAGTAAAAGAACTCTTTCTGACTTCAGAGGCTCACTGGGAGTGTATGAGCAGAGACAACTGTTAACCATGATGGTAGGAGAGCCAGAGCTCACAACCCACCTGTTCTCAATACCAGAAATAAATCCTCCTTGCCAACAGTTTACACCCATAGAAACATCCCAAAGCACCTTAGGGATGCCACAGCACACTCTAGAAGACAGCAGCAGCTATGCAAAAACAATTATTTGTGGGTTTACTATTTCATCAAAATAACTGAGCCCCAAACAGAACCTATCACAACTACATTATACAGGACTGCCTGTTGTTACATTACAGGGATTTTAAGAGGGGAAGTGAATAGTCACTTCTCTCTTCTGCTTGCCTCATAAATTTATACATAAGAAACTTTTCTGGAAGCTCCTTTTATTTTTTTTTCCCTTCTGTTTGACTCAAGAAAGCCGAAGATTAATTTTTATTTTTATGTGAAAGCCCAAGATAGAGTGAGAAATAGGGAGCCAAGGTCAGTCACTAATTCTGACCTGAGAGGAATAGAATAGACTTTACCTTTAGATATTTATTTTGAAAATAAATATCTACAAACTGGACTCTTGAATCTGAGCTAAACACCTTGAGCCTTCTCAGCACGAGCAGAGAGGAAATGTGTGCAATTTATCTCAAGGTAAGACAGGCATTTGGAAGAAGAGGAACAGGTTTTGTGTATTTATTTCTCAGCACTGGCTGTGAAGCAGGTGTAGTAAGTGGCACAGGTAGAGCTGCTCACACTGTAAACAGCTGGAGTTGGGTGAGGAGAAACAACAGCCCTGGGTCTGATCCTGTGAGGCATCAGAGTTTGCTGATTCCTGACACTTTACCTCTCCCAAGCACTGCTATTAGCCATGGAAGGTGTTCCCATGGTTCTGCTTGAATTGGTTAGCTACATCCTCTAACCTACTCTCCTAAGGAACTTCTGGAGAGATCCCAGCATCTTCTATTTTATGTGGTGTGAATGAATTTCATGGGGAACTTTGCTCCCTCTTGCCATCCACAACAACTTGCTGTGATGCTACAAGACAGCTGGGTCAGTCTCAATTGCTTCATATCAGATTCAGTTGCTTAATTGGAGTCCATGCTGTAGAAACTTTGTGAACTTGCAGCAAAAATAACCCAATTAAATACATTTTACCTCTGAAAATGGACACAGTATATGAACTAGCCATCCCCTTTCTCAGCAAAACTCAACAATAGCTAAATGAAGCTAACATTTTCCAACTCAACAGTTCTCTAATACACAGCATTTAAGTAGGAAATAAAAAGAGGGTTTATTAGCTGACCCAGAAATTATGACCATGCCCAAGAAATAGCCCATTCCTAGCAAAAGGAAGAAATGTAAATTGTTCAACTACAAAAAAGGGAAAGGTAACTGAAAAACATTCAAAAGTCTTCTTATAAGAGAGGTAACTTTTCACCAGAAGTTCTCACTGAGAACTATTATTTTTAATAGTGCATTCATAACTATAGATGCAATTATATATCTGAATATAGAATATAAATATCTTCTCCCATCAATCAGAAAGAGCCCAGAGTCTCTGTACTGATTTCAGTGATTCCAGTCAGCAGCTTGGATACAGCATGGCTGAATATTTCACATTGTACTGGGTCTGAATTTTAACTCTGCTATCATAACAGATGGAGAACTCTCACATTTTGGGTGTTTTCTTGACTACCACAAATGAAAGCCTAATCACAAAGCGGGGTTCACACTTGCAAATTAGATGCATGAAGAAGAGGAGGAACTGTGTGGCAAAAAGTTTTAACATGCTGGGTAACAAGATGAGTGAAATAAAGCAGATGGCCTGCAGTCTTATTCATAGCATGAAAACTCAAAAGTTTGGACACTGGTGCATCACCCACAATATTAAATTAACATACTTATGTGGAACTGAAGCCAGACAGCATCAAAAACATTTATAACAATATTACTAAAATCTTTTACCATGCAAAAATAGGATGGCTGTATCCAAAATTGACTATTGTAACAGTCTCTGATCACCTCCTCTGAAACCAAAAATAATTTTGGAGGGTCATAGATCACCTGTGTCAACACCAGGCCTGGGAATGTTCCTTAGCCTTGTTGAATCTACTGGTACAGCCAAACCCTGGGTTAGCAGAGATTAGGGTTAGGAGAGATCTCCTGGGTTAGGAGAGATTTCCCAGAGCCCACGCTAGAACTGACTTGTGTCTTCTCAGTAAATTTCTGTTAACAAAAGCTTCATGATAAAGCACAGATGTGCTGTTGTTTGCTTTATTGAGGGGAAAGATTATTGCAGTGTGATAGAGAACCCAAGCAAAAAAAAAAAAAAAAATAAAATTTGAGAAGTGCAATCTTTCCAGGATGGAAGTTTCAAGTAAGACCTGAGATGTTTCAAAGAAAAAAAAAACCAGTACAGCTCTACAGCAGCCTAATCCTACTTACCTTCTCCCCAAATGAGTCCCCCTATTCTTCAGAAAAAATTTAATGTGACAATGGCACTTAAGAATAGTAGAAGAGTTTCATGTAGACTGCAGCAGTGTTAGGTAAACTAAAACAAGGCAGGCAGCAGTATGTGTTCTGAGTGAATTCCTTGATAAACTCAGCTTTGTCTTTCTTTCAAATAATTCACTTTAATTAGTGCAATCCTATTCAGCAGATTATTCACTTATAAACTTCCTCTTAGGAGCATATGGAAGTCAATGTCAGCCTCTAGATATAAAGATTCATATTCCTGCTGCTTGTCTTCACATACTGAGGTCCTATCTAATCCTACTCTACTTTCAGATGTGTAAACCACCTCCTGCAGGCAGAGCACAGCGATCCCAGATTTTCCTGTTATTTGTGGAGCTTCTGTGACTGCTGACAATCACCTGTGGTCAAAATGCTTATTTCAATCTTCCACTTTTCTCTTCTGCTGGGGGGCTGGATTACAGAAAAATTGTTTTGCTTCTTTGCTGTAACCATCTGAAACCAGAAAGAAATGATGAGGAACTGGAGATTAGCATCTCATGACAATGGATAAGGATCAGGAAATACAGAGTTAAGCACACACAGGGACAGCTTCAGAGGCAGGATCTGCATTTATTCTGATGCTTCTGTCTTCTGATTTTAAAAGGCAGATGTTAGATTTGTTTCTCTAAATAAACTGTCTTCACATTTCTAGGCATTGCATATGCATAGTCAGGAGTGTATTACAAAGAAAAAATTCTTAAATAATTGATTATGTTGGTGGAGTAGTTAGCATTTGGAAACTATATATATTAGGGGAAAGCTTCACAAACTGAAGGAGGAAAGTTATAATAGTAATGATAATAAACAATATTAAATAGATTCAACCAATTATATGATTCCTTTTATTGAAAGCAGAATTAATCATCAGCTAAGAATTAATCACACAGCTGACTTTGTGTGTGACCTACTCTGTATCTACTCACTGTGAACTATTCAGTGAATGTATTCATGCTATTTGCTGAGTAAGATGATGTTCCCATGTAGGTTTTTGGGAAAAGAAAAAGCTGGAAAAGGATCGTGCAAGCTGTGGTTGTAATAAGTGCATATTTTCACAGACATTTCCTATTTGGCTGAGAAACCACAATGTTCTTCGTGTAAGGAAGCTACATTTTTTGACTATCTTGATATTCTCTGTTGGATTATGGTTGTACCAGACCATATCACAACAGAGACTTTTCCTCTAAATTCCTTTTCTTAAGTGACAAAGCACACAAAATACTGTCCAAGAAAACAGAGGAAAAAAAGGTCAAAATTGTTGGAAATCATAGAAACCTTCTCCCAAATTACTGCTTTACTCATTGAGAGAGGACAGCTCCTAAAACATGTATTAGGCCATCACACAAACCCCCCTCAATCTGTCCAAAAAACAAAATTTGTTCTTTCTTCTCCTGCACCTGCATTTCTCCTCTTTTTGTCCCGATTTCATCTGATAGTTTAATGGCATATTTTACCTCATACTGATTCTCAACTCTCTATTTCATTTCTCCCTGGCCAAGTAATAAGATTGCAAGGCTCACATTTCAGTTTCACCCTGTGGAGAAGCAATGCTGATTTGCTTTCCTTCCAGATGTGAAGCAACCTGTTTATGTTTAATATTCTCTCTTCAGTCACACAGAGGCCTGCATTTAACTACATTTTTATGCAGTATAAATGCACATACATTTGAAAGAAGAAAATTCCTTCTTACCCAACATCCCTCTAAATGGAGCTGAGGTGAGCTCTTGTTTCTCTGAGGCAGCCTGACATTTGAAGATCACTTTTAACCATTTTGGTTTTGAACTGTATTCTTTCCCTTCTTAGCTCCCTGTGTTCCTGTGTCTCCAAGTGCTTTCCCAAAACAGGCAGGGAGTGACCCTCCAGACAATGTGGTGAGGAGGAAAGGGGCTGGAAAAGAGAACAGGCAACATTAAGATGTCTCCCAGATTCACTGGAGGGCTCAGGATGCCTCCACAGGGCTGTGGAAGGAGCACCCACAGCCCTGCAGTCCACAGCCACCTTGACTTAGTTCCCAATCAATGGAAACTTTCAACATTTCCAGTTAAGTGAAATTCTCGTGTCTCTAACAAGCCTGCACCAAGCCATGATACATCCACCAAGCTGTGATAATTCATGGCTTCCCCTGGATATCAGCATCAAATGTCCAGGCCCTGAGGCTCTGCTGTGCCAGGAGAGCAGGAGATACTGGAGACACAATACACGGTGAATAATTGCAATTACTGAGAGGGACTGAGACTTTGGTGATTTGCTTTGGACAAAACCCACACAGAACCTGTCTGTCTCCAGCACCAGCTGGAAAAGAATTTATGGGGTGGAAGCTACTTTTCACATGCTGTGAAATGAAATATTTTATGGACTGATCCTTTTAGATCTCCAAACCTAAGGACATTTTTTGTTTAATCAGAAATCAGTGCAAACCCATTACAGAGCATCAGATGGATAGTACTGACTATTCTCTTTCAGTTTGTTTAGAGACAGGTCTCACCATGACATTGTTGACTCTTATTTTTGAAAACATGCAGAGAAACAGCTGACAATACATACTGCAAAATCGAGAAGCAAAGGCTGATTAGAAATTAGTAATGAGGATTTCAACACATAAAGCACGACCCCTCTTGTAACAGTGAAAGGAATCACTGAACAAGGTGACTAAAGATATGGTAGATTTATCAGCTTATGAAGCTTTGAAATTCACTTGTTTTCAGCCACAGCAGTTTGTGCAATTTAGGACATGGCCACATCAACCTTTTTCCCCAGCAGAAAAGAGTGGGAGAGACTGCACAGCCAAGAATAAGACTGTTTATTTTGGCGGTGTGCTTACATCAGCTAAAAGCTTCCTGCACCCTGAGGAAGCACAGAATACTTTGTAGTATAAATAAGATTATTACTCTTGAGGAGCTTATTCATTGTGTTTGAAATTCATCCCATACAGTTCTGGATGACTATAACTGAGGTAGTCACCTTAAGCTTCCATGCTAATTAGTGAAGGAAAAAATAAATCACAATTCTTATGGCTTGGATGAATCTCATTTGAGAAGCTTTTTTTTTCCCTCCACTGACTCTCAGCAATGTTATGATGGTTGGAGATATCTGCTTTGTGAATCTCATCCCATGAACTGGTAGCAGAGACAGTGAGGTGACACTAAAGAAATTCCATGCCTATTGATGCTTCCTAGGATACCTGAGGTCATAACTATGTGGCCCCTACAAGATATTTACAAAGGTAATTTCCTTTAAAACCTCTGCCAAGTTCTGTTGCGTTGTGTGACACAGGGGAGTGAGACAGAGCAGTGTCTTCTGCTGGTCTCAGTTTGGCCATGACTTCAGGCTGGAGGCAACAGCTCAGTCCTTTGAGGTAGACACACAGAGTGACTCCTTTATAGACAGGGCTGGATTGTGTCCATCTTTCTCCTGGGCAGCTGTTTCAGTCTGGAATAAAGCTCCACGGTCTAGCTTGAAAGCTGCCCTGCTGTGGGAAGGGAATCTGGGTTGGATCCCAGCAGCATAGTCCATCTGGATTTCTTAAGATGTCAGAAGGGGTTTCTCTGCAATAGATATTATGGACATATTAAGGACTTTAAGGAATATCTAGCTAGAGAGTATAGAAAATTCGATTTCATAGAAAACAGACCCCAGACACCTTCAGTGACCTTTAAAGAGAGAAGCAGTCTTCCCAAAACACATGGAAGAGATGTGAGAAAAAATATAAGACAAGATGACATTTGTTTCATTTTTAATCTTTCTAAATGAAATTTCAGCATGATCTGAAAGATAGAAGCATGAACAGAGATTGTTACTATGATAGGATTATTGTCAGAAGCTGGCTGTGTTTGTACTACAATGTGGATACATTTCCATGTTTGATAAGTTACAAAGACTGCTAAATGTATTTCATCTTAGATATCAGATTTACAACAATCTGTTTTTTCGTATCTGAAAGATTATATCTGTGAACATCTCACAGGGCTAAATCTGGACTGTCAGTTCTAAAGTCAGTTTGATTAAAATTTGTCGCATGGTGTTGATTTACTGATATGTCTGTCAGGTGGGTGTGATAGGGTGTGTGCCTGCTATTTCTGAGTCTGTAAGGTTTTCAGCCTGCCTGGCTGATGTTCTTCTCTTGGAAGATTCCTTGGGAGAGTTTTCTTTCAAGGACAATTTATGTAAATAACCATTTTCTTCTCATAACATTTCTAAGTTCTCATAACAACCCCTCTCCCAGGTGTTGCTACTGTTACTTAACCAATGGAGAGAAGTGTCCATTCTATGGACTAATATTGTGCCTTTTTAGCACAGCATGTTATAAAAAGGCTGGATGAATTGTAAATAAAGTCTTCTGAACTTTCTTCTACTTTGAACTGGAGTCAAGCATCTTTTTTTTTTTTTTTGTGTCCAACAGCAACAAAAGGGTGCCTGTCTTCAGGAACCTTCCTTATTTCTCTGGGTGGATCCGGAATCTGTGGTCATATCTCTACTTGTGACACAGAATTCCCCTGAATTCATTCAGATCCAGTGTTTGGATGCAGACAGGCTGTGAGCTGGGCTGGAGAAAAGCTGTAGCTGCATCCTGAACATCTTGCATCTCAGGATAGCCCCAAATGCAGGTTCCATATGGGACAGAGACCCTGCTCGGTGGCTGACCCTCAACAGGAAGCCCACAGTGCTTTACAGTGTTGAGGGCAAGCACCAGGAAGAAAAGGCAGCTGGACTTTTCCCTCACAGCCATCTGCCACAAGGGACTGCAGGATCTGTGAGGAGTTCAGGGGGGGATCCAGTGTAAATACAAGGTCTGCACCTCTGCACTGCTCCCAGACTCTTTCACAGGTGCCTGAGCTCTGATATCATTTCTAGTGCTAGATTTCATTTCCCTCAGTTGGCAGGCACCCAATTAATTCTTTGCATCCATACTTAAGCAACAATGAGTTACAGTTAAGATGCCTCAGCTAATCACAGCATAATTAATTGCCTGTAATACTTTTATGTCCTGGAGAAGGAAGCCTTTAATACCAAGGAGTTTTGGCTGTACTGCAGTGATGGTTTGCAGGACATCACTTTTTTTTTTTTTTTTAACCTTTTGCTTTATTGTTTGGGAAACAGAGAATTCCAAATAGCTTGAATGTAAATTTGACATTTTGATATATTGTTCATTACTGCAGCATTTTCAGTTCTTAGGTAGGATAAATAAACACAAACCAGTTGAATTTCTTTTGCTGATACATTATGAAACTTCCCACTAAGAACGCAGCAGACAATATCCAAGATCATAATTCAGAATTTTTGTATGTATACCAGAACATGGGATAAAAATAAACTTGCTGGGCTGGGAATCAAGACTTCTGTCTTTTCCTATCTATTTAATGAGTTGGCAATGTAATCTGGAGGAGACCTGTGACCCTCAGTGAACAGAGGTGGTTTGGAAAAGGCAAGGAAAGTTGCCTTCAGACAGTCACAAACTGTCAAGAGAGTGAAATCTGAAATTTTGATGGCCTGTGGGAGCAGGATGGGCTGCAGGAGCTTTCTCTGGCAGTCATGTGTAGGAAAACCTTTGGCAGGAGCTCATATCTGCCTGACCATCCTTTGGTAGGAGCTCATATTCTGCCTGAGCATCCTTTGGTAGATCAATCAGGCCTTTGCTGAAACATTCAGAATCATTACGGTAAAAGCTGATTATGTCTCTTTTAATCATTCATTTCTTCCTGATGTCAAGATCCCCTGTGTCCTGTAGGACCCCTTGCAGCAGCACAGTTATGTCCTCCAGACAGCAGGCTTTGGAGAGGCTCCAGTGGAAGGTTCTCTGGGCTCTTGCTGGCACAGCTGAGCTGATCCTGCTGAGAAAGGGACAGACATCAGGATCAAGACCTCTGGGACTTCATCATAGCCTCCATGTGGAGTCCCAAGCAGCCTGGCCAGGCTCAGGGCTGGATGTGCCAGCAGAGGACAACTCTATCCAGTGCCCTATGGCCAGGCCAGGAAAATGACTCCTGGCAGGCACTGCTTGAAAATTAAGCTCTGTCCCTTTTCAGCAAGCTTTGATTGGAGACTCAAGCTTAATTGTCAGGAATACGTTTTCCTGCTGTTTGATGGTCAGCCTCTGCATTAGGCAGTTCTTTTAGCCTTCTTATTGCTTCTACTAGAAAGCTGTCAGCTGAACTCCTGCTGCCTCATTAAAAAAAAAAAAAAAAAAAAGATAAAGTGATTAAAATGTCAATTTTATTTTTTTCTTGAGAGAGATGATTATGAAATGTGCTAATAGTCTTTACATTTCTGTTAAGAGAAAAAAAAACCCCTTGAATACATTTTATTTTCATTTCAAATAAAGCATTCTGAGTGATATTTAAAAAAAAAAACAAAACACCAAGAATAAAAAAATAAAACCAGAAGAGAAATTCACTATAGTGCAAACAAAATTTTCTTGCATTCTCATACCAGGCCCGTTGAAGAACTTCAAACAGGTTCTTCAAAAAAAGTACCTCAAAGACCCATGAAGAACCCTGCAAACAGGTTTCATTGAAGCTAGCAAACAGAGTAAATAATGCAGAGCAGTCACCTACACTTGCAGTCTTCTGTCTTTGCATAAAAACCTTACTTTCAGGTTCCACAGTGAACAACCACTTGACACCATTTGACATATCTGGAGACTGCCCAGCACAGTAGCATTCTGAGGAATCACTCAATATTATTCAAAATACCATTACAGATAAGTGAATTTCAATTCATGGGTCTCTTGGAAGGTGGATTTTCCATCTGGACTATGGATGATTTCATCAGGAGGTACACTGGTTCAGATGAGCCACATGGGGCCTTGCAGCTCTATCTGGGTCAAATTTGGCCATTGCACCAGAGAGAGAGAGAGAGAGAGGGAGAGAGAGAGAAATCACATCCCCAAGTCTTTGATTCTCTCTGGCCTGATATGGAAGGAAAAATATGGTTTCTGCTGCTCAAAGAAGTCAGAGAGAAAGGATTTGCTCTCTAAGATTTTTTAAGGGATTTTCTTTCTACCAAAGTATATTTTCCTGGAGGCTTCGTTACCACTTGCAAAGGAAATCCCAAAACTTGAACAACCCTGCTGCATGGATGACATTTCAGCTAATCTCTCTTGCCACAAGCACTGGGTAAGAACAGATCCAGGGAGGGACACCCAGCCATGGCACGTGGGGTCAGTTTATGTCACCACCTCTCACAAACTGTTCCTCTTTCACTTTGCTGAACTGACCACACAGCCCTGGGACTCTAATCCTGAGTTCACAGCCTTGACTAGGGATTAAATGATTTTCTGAATATTTTAGTCCATGCACAGGTGATGGTAATGAAGAAGAGCTCACAGATGAAAAATGTTATTCAAAGTATCACCTTGCTCACAAGTAACATCTGAAATTCATGTGTTTTAACCCACCAAACCTATGGAACAATTAAACTCAGGTGGACCTTTGATTAAAAATAACAGTTATGAACATTCACAAATTCAAAGGGAATATGTTACATTTTTACAGCATAGGTGGCAGAATTACAGATTGTTTCATGAATCCAGCAGGAAAAATTTAATTAAGATCAATTTAATTAATTGCTGCACACCCAAATTAGTATTCTGCTTGTGCCAGAACTTTTAGTTTCTGCTCTCTCATTTTTTTCAACACTGTGGAGCTTTCCCTCAAATGCTCAATATATTCCTGGGCATTACTGTTAAATTTTAACACTAAAAAAAAATAGTTAGGTAACAACTGCCAAGGAATATTAACCTTTTTCTTTTCTCAGTTACTGTAGATCATTTTCACTCTCCTCCTTCATTTTGGTATTTTTGCCTTGTGCACCATTTGTCATGGTTCTTGAGCTCCAAGCCCTGACAACAGCAGGTGGGATACAGCCCTCTCATTTCTTTAGGGCATCAAGAGCAAGTAGGCACCTAACCCACTCTCTGAACCTGGCACTTATTTCTGCTGAGAACCATTTCCTGACAAAATATCTTATCTGCTCATAAAAAAGTATCTTTTATAGCTGGAATAAAACTGAATCATGCTGATCCTTTCCCACTTTCTGTAGAGGATCATGAACAGACCCTGCTCACTCAGGTCACAGTGCTTGTCTCTTTAGGGCTGGAGCACAGGAGTGCTTCAATTTTGTGGTAGGTCTCACAGTCCAAGTTAAAGAAAGCAATGGGTTTCAAAGGCTACAAAAAATGTTTTTATGTAAACAGCCTTCAGCTATTAACCACACATCTATGCCATGGGTAGACAAATGACTATCACTGCAGTTCACAAACTGATTTTGCCTGCTGTCCAAGCCAACATAGGAGAGGGCTGGGATGTTGAAAGGGATCAGGGAAATGTGTGCTATCCTCCTACTTCTGTGTCATGGCAGGAGAGAGAATGGTATATAAGCATGACAGCATCCTAAATATCTTGTGCAGATTTTCTGGAAGTCAGAAACCCATTTCCTCCTGATCTGAGGAAGATCTTGGATGAATTTATGCAACTCTGCTACCCATTACAGGATAACTGTTAACAGGATAACAACAGGATAACTGGGTAATCAACAATGATTATTCTGAAAATCCTCAGCAGAGAGATATCTATGTTTAATGACTAGGTCCCTGCTCCCTCCTCCTTCTCCACATTCTAGAACTGACACATAAATCACATTCCTTTTTCATCCAGGGAACCCCCCTCCACTTTCTGCACCCAGAAACCATGGCCAAGAGTGACAGCCTCGTTCCACAACACCATCATATCCCTGCCCTGTATTTACTGCCATTGTTTCAAAGCAAAGCAGGCAAACCAAAAGAAACTTTTGTGCAAATGACAGATGTGCCAAGAGAAGATGCAGACACAGTTGTTCCTCTTTCACATCTAAAGCAAAAGAATATACCTAGTCTGTTTTTGGGGGCTCACATCTGGCACTTATTCATAGTAGCATCACAGGACAGAGAAAGAAGATATAGCATGTCTCCAGCCATTTTAAATCATCTGTTCATATAAATGCTCTTATACACATACTATATAGTAGATAGTATATAATATTTGGTATAGAATACTTACTCTACTGTATAAAGTACATAATGTATAAATATATTTAAGTTATTCAATTGAAATGCACCTTGAAAACAGATTTTTCAGCACTTGAACAGCTTGGACCTGGCCCAGGGCCAAGATTCTTTCACATCTGAAAATATGAGAGCTGCTTTAGTTCTTCCAAAAATGACTTTTTACCAAATGACAAACCCTCCTGACAGGGTACCACACTCATCACATGAAAAAGATGCAGATTACTGGAAAATGTTGCCAAAGGAAGTCCACCCATTTCCTTCACTGAATAAGTAAAGGTCACTGGAATTGCAAGGGTTTTTTCCAGCAACCAGACTGTAACTGAAATCCTTTGGGCATGTCCCTCGTGTATCCCTCTGTGTTCCTGACATCAGGAGGGAGAAGTGCTTTTCTAATCAGCATGCAAGGCAGGTGAGCTGTGGCTGAAAGCTGATTGCTTGCAGCCCCCCAACAAATCCCCAGTATCAACAGTGTTAAAATAATACAAACATCATTAGTGACAAAGACAGATTCATTGCCTCCAGCCAGACTATGCTTGTTAAAGGAGTTCTGTACAGCTCCAGAACTGGATATGAATTCTAATAAAGTTTGTTTAAAAATGTGATGGCATTCCAAAAGCAGATTTGCAAAACATGCAATTCTGATTTTAGAAATCTACTCCTTGTAACTCCTCAGAGCCCTGTGGGTTTGATGAGAAAGGCCCTTTTATTCCCTTTTTTGAACACCTCTTACCAAGAATGCAGAAAGTTGGATTCTTTCCTTATTCCCACTCCCAAACATTTTGGGTCTACTTATAGGAAGCAATTATTTATTTACATGTGCATATACTGTGAAGTTGCTCAGATATGCAGCATGCAGAAACCCATGTAGGAAACTTATTCACAGTAATGAGGCATAACCATGCTCTAATCCCAGAGAGAGAAGATTGCTTGACTTCCTTCACCAGAAGGTCACGTTCACTCTGAGATGATGCTGTTGGAGCTCCCATCAGTGCTAGATTTTATTGAAAAGAAACAGGGTGAATCTAAACTAACAGATATCCTGGGAACACTTCCAGGATGTACAGTACCTGTGGAAAAGTAGGGCCATTTGGTTTGTATTAGCCCTCAGATGCAGAAGGAATGAGTATAAATAGCAATTATGAAAGGAAAAATGAAAAAAAAAAAAAAAAAAAAAGCAAGGACACAACAATGCCAAGCTCAATTTTCTCTGAGGACATATGCTCCATCCCTCTTATTGAAAAAGACTCCTAGTTTTTGTTCCAGCCATGGATTTTGTAGGAGGACAGAAACGACCCCTTAGAGTTGAAAATGAGAGTCTCTGTGGATTTTGGTGTGGAAGATTTCATTACAGGTAATAGGGCAAAAAAGCAGAGATATTCACTCAGCAATTTAGCAATGAACAGCCAAGTGGATACTTCACCATGGCACCTCAGGGGTTGCTTGGCAGGAGCTGCAGTTTGCAAGGATGAAGCCATGGCTGAGCAAAAGCTCCCACACCTCAGTGCCACCCACGCTGCCCAAACTGCAGGACAGTCCTACCATCTCCAGTGTGGGAGTGGGGAGCACAGGACAGAGTAACAGGTCAACTGAGTAAACTTGAGCACTTGAGAAGCTTCTGAGGCACTGGAGGTCAAAGTTGATCTTGAGGGTTCTCCATATGGGAGTACAGGTGCAGCATTAAAGCTTGGACCAAGCATAGTGAATAATATATTAAATGCACAGTCCCATAACTAAATAAGAAACATAGTAAATAAACTCCAACATCTTTATTTATACTGTTTTGGAGAGTGTGCTTTAAAGAGAGAAAGATTCATTGCTGCCTTTTTTGATTTTTTTGTCAGGAGGGGTGTGTGTGTCAGACTTCAGAGATGCTACAGAAGCAATTACATTGGCAAATAAAACTATTATTAAAACCCTGACGTTTTTAACTGCTATTTGCGTGTAATCACTCTTAAATAAATGAAGGAAAAGTAAATGTTAGGAGAATAATTTGCTTTTAATCAAGACTAATAAAGTGAGCAGCTTCATTTCCTTTCCAGACTTCTATGATTTTAATCTCTCTAAAGTTTGACAGCAGGAGAAAGCAAAAAACAAAGTTATGCTGTGATGGTGTGTGTGTGGTAAGAAATTCTGGAGTCCCACTACTGTGGGTCTTGTTCTTTTGCTCTCCCTTACCCAGCTCTACTGCAGGTGATCTGTTTATGTGAGCATTTTTACACATTAGGATTGGTATTAATATAATGCTGAAGACTCAAATTCTGAACACTTCACCTTTATCCCAAAACCCACAATTTCTTTCCATAAACTGGACCCTTCTCCAAGAAAAAAGTTCAAAAATATTTTGAAGGCCAATGCAAAGAGTCTCACTGATTCTGATGTAGTTCATTTCACCCCTGCTCCTATCCAGCCACCTGGATTGAAGACTTTCACTTAACAGTGGGACCATAATCTATTTATAGATCTGTAGAACAGGAAAATGAAATCAAGCTCTTTTTCATAACCTAATTTTACTTGATTTTGCTAACTGAAAAAATGAGATTTTTTTTCTCCTTAGGAACCCATATTGGGATCTGAGTAGAAATCCTATTCCAAGGTAATAACATTAGTGCAGCATCTGACATGAAAAGCAGAAGTGGCCTCTTGCTCAATCATATTGAGTCTCTGTAATGATATCCCTGTGTACAGCAGTGATGAAGGCACATGACTCTGTGTAACCACAGGCAAAAGATTGATGAACAGGTGCTTATTATTCAGTTCTACACTGTGCGTCTAATAATTTCTGAATGAAAAAAAATTCAATTCACTCCAATCACAGTACATTGTTGCTGGTAAAATTGAATATAGCTTCAACAATGACAATAGAACTGCCAGTAAATTTATACTGGATGTAAGCAAGGGTGGGAGAAACTTCCACAAACGTTGCACAGTATTTTAAACAAGCAAATTTTGATTTTGATAATGACTACTCTCAAAGCTCCTCATTCTTTTAATTTATCCTGATATTAGCTCATTCAGGAAGAATGATAAGATAGAAATCATGAACATCAGATGTTTCTGAGAGAGCTGTACAGCAACACCTCTGTACTCCCTCCCCCCTGTTTTGCTTTACCATCCCTACACCTCTGCCTGCTCTTTCCAGCCAGGGCTCTCCACTCCTACTCTCATTGAAGGCCCTAAAAGTGGGGATCTGCACTGCAGCATTTGTCACTGATTTGGGTGAGAATCCCAAACAGTCCTGTGCAGAACAGCTGATAGACCTCACAACTCCAGTTCCACCTATGTTGCATGCCAAAGGCCAGAGACAGTAAGGTTTGGTATCCAAAACCAAACCCTACCTTCCACCCCCTTCTGCTCTTTCTGCCACTTGCTCCACACTGTCCTAAGTACTTATCCTCATAGGCTTGTCCATGAACTTTCCCATACTCTGTAGTTCTCCTTCTCATCTCCTACTCTTTCACCTCCCTTTTTGCTGTCTTTTGTGTCTCAGGGGCTTCCAAAATACCTGTCATATATGTCATGGCTTGTTTCAGGGCCAGATACAATAGTGCTGCTGGCAGCTTAAAGAAGGAGGAGGAAGGGATGAGCTGTGACATGACAGCTCTGTCCTTATTCCGTCCCACAGACTGGTGCAAGGACAGTGAACAGGATGAAAGGTGAGCTGATTTTTCTCTCAGATTCCTGTGTAAATCTGTTTTATGTCACCTCTTCTTTCAGAATTTGGGATGAACAGAAAATGAAGCAGGGGGTGGAAGAACAGTACGTGGGAACTCCACCTAAATCTACCTCTACCTGAAGCCTAAGCACAAGGCTCTTCATCAGCTTCTCCATTCTAATTTCCAGCTTTCCATGAACACATTCACCAAATAAATTTATGAGAGGGAAGGAACACATTCTAAATCCCTGTTACCAAAGACTTCCAGGGAAAGATTTCATATTCATCCTGTTCTAAGCAGACATTTGATGTGGCTCCAGTTGGAACACACACACTTGTAACTGTTGCACCAGGGTCTGGCTTTCAATAGCGTGATATTTGCAAAGGTTGGCTTGGACCCCATCTGGAGGTGGTGAATTATTCATAGAAATCAAATGGGAGACATTGTAAATACAAAAAAGACATCTCCTTCTTTAAAAGAGTTTTCAAGGAAGAGAACTTAATTTTAGAGCAATAAGGAATCCAGTGCTCATGTGTGGTTTAGCCCTCCCTTTTTGCCAGTATCTCTCCTCAAATCGTTGACAGTAACCTGAGAAGAGCAGGAGAAATTTTGAAAACATACACTGTGCTGTGATAGGCTTTCTCTGCACTGTCCTTTGCTAAATCTATGGCATGCCTCAGAAAGGAATCTAATCTGTACAATAATTGAAATTGCTTCTATTCTAAGAAATACATTATGAAATCACTTTTTTTTTTTTTTACTATTATTATCTTGCCTTGTTTTCTGGATTCCTATTTGAAAACTTTATTGGTTTTATTTATTTATTTACCTTAATTTAAAAAAAACCCAAACACACAAGCTTCAAATACTACTCTGGTTCAGACTGGTTTTGGAGCTACACATGTTGCTTGCAGGGTTTGGTTCTTTTAAAAAATTCTTTGCCAATCTTGGATCAATGAACAGTATCTCTTAAATCAGGATTTAAGAAAAGTAAGAAAAGCATAGACAGAGAAAACTAGAGTACAAAATAAATGTCTAAGTGATGAAACTGTGATATGACTATCCAGGGTGGATGTTAAGAATTTGCCAAAGACAGAAAATTAGGCCAGCAGCATTGAACTGTACAGTCTTGCTCAAAAAGAGTCTTTGTGCCATTCAGATGGTGCTGGCATTTAAAATCTCTACACTGAACAGTTTTTCAGAATGTGGTTCCTCTTGCACCTCAGTTTTATCTTCTGCTTTACCCTACTTCTCAAGTTATTGAAGGTTACTCAATTTTCTTCAGCAGCACACTCCAAGAATGATAATTTATTAGAAATGACCACCTTTGAGAGATGCAAAAACAGTACAAGCATGTACTGAGCTTCCCAGACCAGAACCTCCCATTCAAGGAGTCCATTAAAAAACAATCAAAGGTGACAACCCTTCAACAAATTCAGCCTTCTTTCTGATTTTTGTGGTCATAGTACCTCTTCTTTGAATCTTACCATATTTATGAAAGTTATACTTTCAGGTACTACTCCAGTTTTGAAGCTAAATCTAACTTTTGCAACAAGTGTTTGCCAGATTATTCAGAGATACGTTCAGCTAAGCCAATGTATGTTACTTGGAGAAATATCATAACTAAAATGTCAAACTCTTTTCATTTCTATGCATGTATTATATCCTCTCTGGCCAACATATGCTGTGGACAGTATACAGAACATCTGATAGCATCCCATGTCTAAACAGGTTTTTTTCTTGTTTTGTCTTCTCTTTCCTTCATCAGCAATGACAAACCCCATACTGAAATTAATATTTCTACTGAACACAGCCTCATCTTGTGCAAGCAGGGACAGTAATATTGATACTCAAACCTCAGTCAAACCTGAAGTGAATTTCTAAGTTTTGCACAATCATTATGACCTGCAAATAAATCAATTCTTATACAGGAAGAGTGCAAGAAAAAGGGACGGCTCTTGACACTGGTATAAGCACCTCCAGGAAAAGGCTTTGTGGCTGTAAATGGAGACTTGAAGTGCTTGTGAAACAAAACCAGTAGTAATTATATACTTTAAATTTGTTCTTTGACCTCTTATTTTGTTCCTGTAAGTTCTTGTCTCACTGAGTTCTCCGCTGGGGCTGCAAAACAATGTTAATGTACAAATAATCAGTCACTGTAGTTATTATTTTAATTATTGCACAGGGAGAAGTTCCTTCATTTAACCCTGTTGCAAATAATGTTGGCCTTCAGATTCTCATGTTGACTGCAAAGGGAAAGCAGTGAAAAATGTCCCAAGCTTTGCAAAAATGTCCTGGGAACTGTCCAAGAATTGTGGCACTTGAGTCATTATGACTACTCAGCTTGCCTGGATTTGGACTCACAGTTTTTCTGACTGGGGCTTGTTTAACAGACATTGAGGGCAGAGTGAAGGGTGCAGCTTTGTCCTCCCTCCTTCTGAAGCTGAATCCCTGTGTAGCCAAGGGTACATGAAGTCGACAATCAAGAGCAGTAACCTCTGGGTACTGGAGGCAGCCTGAGTTTGCAGGGTACATTTCAGGCACTGCCAGGCTTGCAGCACCCTGGAAAACAAATAGCATGTTTAGGCATTAAGATTATTGAAGTATAAAGTGAATAAAAACATATTCTATCTGCTGTGGTTTTTCAGGCACTCTGTGCTTCAGCAGTGGTACTCCTTGTCATGGAAAACTGGTTATTGAGACCAGCTTCAAGAGCAGCTGTACAAGCTCTTGTGTAGAAATCCTTTGAGAGCTGTGAAATAGGAAGACAATCTTTCTGGCTCAGGAAGTGCCTGCACTGTCATTACTAGAAGGTAAGACTTTCTGCCCAGCAGTATCCTGAGCTCACTGCTCTTATTCATACCTGGCATGGGGATAGAGGGAAGGTACCAGGTTAGATGTCCCTGTTTGCTGAACATGGTGATTCTTACATTTTCAAGTACACCAACAGTAACTCAGGTGGTATCTAGGAGCACAAAGTCAATCCCATAGTGAACCAGGTTAGAGCAGAGGTTGGACCTACAAAGAACAGACACCTCTGCTCTCTTCCATCCCCTCTACCAAGCCTTATACAGCACCAGTGCTTTGGAAAGGGTGTTTCTGGGTTTACCTCACACAGCTGAGCTTCCTTTAGCTGAAGTCAGATACCACAAGTTCCTGTCCTGCTTTTCAAGGATCTCCCTGCTCCTTATTGGTTTTCCTTGGCATTGGCCTTTCAGCAGAGAAAAGGCAAACACCAGACATGTGGCTGCTGTGCTGGCACTGCCAAAAAACTCATCAGTGGGAGCTCCAGATGAGCAGATGCAGCCCAGCAAGGCTGTGTGGGCTCCCTGCACAAGGCTCTCCGTGCTCAAAGCAGTGCCAGGTGCCTCAGCACTGGGTGATGGCACCATGCCCTCCAAACAGACGGACACCAGCACAGACAAACCAGACTCCACATCCAGGCATTAAACATAAGCCTGGGGTGGGGCACTCATCCCAGCCAGATGAGTCAAAACAGATGGCCAGACCTGTAGATCTTTGTTTTGCACATCTTAATTACATACCACGTTTACTGACCCTGTTAGAATGTCTTTCTCTTTTAGGACCTTTTCTGCGTGCACAAAACAAGGTTTTAAAAGAGCTGTCAAATGTGACAGGGGAAAAATTGCCTTATGGGAAGAAGCTGATTTTTCTGTCTTTAGTGGATTATGTTTATATAGGAGGGGGCTGGACTATAATTAATGACATTAAGTTCAAAACAGATACGTGCCAGGGAAAAACTGAAAAGCAGTCTCAGTGAAGTGCAGGGAGGAGGAGCCAGCTGTGCAGCTCAGGCTCTGGGGATTTTTTGCTGGCCACAAAGTGAGTGGGAATCAGTAGCACATTGCTGACAGAAAGGTAGACCACTTTCCAAAATCAGCTTGTGGCCACCACCAATTTGAAAGTCAGGGAAGATGGCCTCTTTGTGCTTAATAACCTTTACTAGTCCTTTTTTGCCCTGTTGCTGATTTTGCAAGACCTGAGATATTATTATTTCAAAGCCCTAATGAGACCATTTGGTAAGGTATAATTTTATACATCCTACACAAACAGATATTTAGACAAAAGGAAAGCACTATGGGTAATAGGTGGTTGAGGAAACATGACCTAGAGAGAAAGGCAATTGAAATAAGACCTATTTAAACTGAGAAAGCAAGAGAAGCCTATAATGATAGTTCTCTACACTTTCAAATGCTCTTAATGGCACTGTCAGGGCTTAGCTGTTTTTTGAAGGTGATAGGACATGAGGTAATCAACTCAATTTGTTACTAGGATGTGAGAACTTAGGATTGAAAAAATGAGTAATTTTACATGCAAACTTGGAAGGAGATTTAAAGACATTAAATTCTAAGTTTCACCAAATAAAAACATGACGTGATCTAAGGATTGTGATTAACAAAGAACTGTCCAGCTCTGATATTATCCCACAGGACAGCAAAGATATTTTTACAACACTTCCATGAGAAAAGTCATGCTGTCTGTGTAGGAAATCAGGACAATCTTTTACAGGAAATTTCAGGAAGTAACTATTTCTGGTATTTTCAATTTCCCCCTGCTTTTTACAAAATCGTTCTCGTCAGAGAGTTGCAGCAGCTCTCCATGTCAAGGGGGAATATTAGAATGAGATGTTTTCAAAGATGGGCAAAGGAGGCAGCTTTAGTTCTGGCATTTTAGGCCTGAGCTTTCCTGTGGGTTGCTTTCTTTCTTGCTCCGGGGTTAATGAAGCCAATTCTGCAGAAAAGCATGTTTCACAGTTATGGAGTTGCTGGATTTCCACCATGCATACAACCTGCTGTCAGATGGGATCTCCATGTCTATCTAGTTCCAGAACAGGCCATCTCACTGACCAACTTTATGCTCAATGTTCCTATTTTAGTGGGTTTTTTTAAAAAAAATTCTTCAGTATATTTAATGTTGGACAGCTGCAATTTCTTTTGCTGAACATTAGACCATTTAACTAGAGAAGGAGACTGGGCAGGTGTTCCTGTGTCAATATTGGGTCCATATTCAGAGTGGCAAACCTTGAAAAGCAACCAACAGACACAGAAACAAGTGGAGAAGAAAACATGGACACACACACACACCCCCACCACACACCCTGAGATCATCAAGCAGAGGAAATATCCTCCTCAGTACATTAGCCACAACGCATCCTGGTTCAGATAAATGAAAAACTTAATATTAAAAATCTCTCATTTGAATTAGAAAAATAAAATAAAGGAGCCTCAGATCGAATAAGCCTCCACACATTTATAATATTCTGATTTGGAAGTCACAAGGCAGGCAAGCTGGAGATATGCCAAATGCATGAACAAATAACCATGAATGAAATGTTAAGAATTTGAAGCCAAACCCATTTGCTAAAAAGCATAAATAGAAAGTAATTTTGATTGGTTAGATGGCAAATTAAATACAAAAGAGAGAATAACAAAACAAAATCTGAGTAGAAAACGTTATTAGGAATTAAGCTAAGGGAAAGCATATGTGAATATTTTCTTACCTTCAGGATTAACACAGGCCTATTTTGGGAGGGAGGGGGCAAGTTTGAAGGGCAGGTGACAGGTTTGCAAATCAAATCAGCAGGATGCTGTGGTCAACACCTAATGAAAGGAAATAAATAATGCAAAAAGTTTGTTTTCCAGGTCACATTTGTAAGAGAACTGACCTCTCTACCCAAGTGATATTATGGAGGATTTAAGTGGTGGAGCAAGGGATTAAATGCAGAGAGAAAACCTACATTTGCTTTTCTGGAGCACTGTGAGCCTACAGCCCATCTTGCTTAGTGTCTGGGTGTGGCTGCAGGGGGTGCTGGACACATCTGGAGAACACTCTTGAAGCAGCTGGGACCCCTTTCCACCCCAGCACTGAGGGGACAGATTTTGGAGCAGATGGCCACTGACTCTGCAGAGATGCTCTGGGGAGGCAGCAGTGGGTAATATTTGGCCATCAAGGAGAACTGACCTCTTCCCGGACAATGCTGGCACTTCATGGAGTGGATGATGCCATCAGGATTCACACCCCTTCCTCCTCCCTGGTGATAAAGGAGTGTAGATGACACAGAAAGGGATGTTCTTGTGCTGCCTGAGAGCAGCAGGAGCCTTGGGATGCCCTCCCTTATAGCTCCAGGACTGGAACCATTCCTTTTGGAAATGGGTGAAGCCATGAGAAAAAGGAGAAGGTGGCAGAGAGTGGGTTATCTGTTTCTGACGCAGAAGAGAGAGACCTAAGGCAGATTTCTGCAGAAAGGGAGCCTCTCCAGAAAATAATTGAGGGGTTTGAGGGCTCTCTAAATCTTTGTCTTATCCATATGTAGCAAAGGAGTAGAGGCCAACTCTGCTGTCTCATGTCAAGGAGAAGAAAAAGCTTTCCCTGTACTTTCTGGAGTCCACTTGTCTCTTTTTTGCTTTAATACCTCATCAATTAAAGAATCTATTATGCAGCCCACAGTCCTACTGGTCATGGAGGAAACTCCTGAGAAAATCACATCAGAGGTTCCTCTTTTCCTGTCCTGCAGCATGAATTGTTAACACAAGATCTGTGCAGACAAGCATAAAGCTCTTAGGGACTAAGAATATTCACACGTGGTGCTATCCAGAAACGAGTGGCTGATTCTAAGTAAGTTACTCCAGCACAACTTGATTTTGAGATGAGCTCTTCAGGACAGAAAACCTGTCATCAAGGAGACTTAAATACAGATGACTGAGAACTTTTCCCCAACCATTTTCTTGATTAAACAGGCATTTCCATTTTAAATTGGATGGAAATCCTGAATATTAAGCATTTAGTTTTCTGACATAAACTCGGCATTTTTTCATCAAAATTGTTTTGATTTCTGCTGATTATGGATCCTTCTTTTCATTTGAATCAAGGGATCTGTGCCCAGGGTGTGCTGCCTTCACCTCTGTGCCAGCCTGTTATCACCTGGGAGGATCCACACACCAGGAGCCACGGCCAGTCCAGCTGACAGCAGGGCTGTGGCCAAACAGAGAGAAAATGCAGAGCTGTAAACAAAGAGACAGAAATGATTTGGTTTTATCCCTAGCAGGGAGGCTGTCTTACTTTTGCCATGTGGTTGGAAGTAATTAATCTTAAGAGCATGGTTTGACTGATGTGGCTTTTCTGTGCAGCTTAGATTAACTGGGAGGAAGGCAGGATATCACCAGCAGAGTAGCTACAGGACTCATGGATGCTCACAGAACACTGCAGTAATGATGTCTTGGAAATCTCTGTTTAAGAAGTCTAAGATTTCTGAGGAAGAGCAAGCAAAAAAACCCCCTCCAAGTCTTATTTTAGAGGAAACACTCTGCAGGTCTGCCCATGCCATTTTGAATTAGCAAGTTGTTCTTAAACAAGGTGTAATGGGAAATAAACCTTAATGAAAGCAAACAATACGTTGTGTTTCACAGCCTGTCACTTGTCTTGTGCACCACCCCAGAGAAAGGCACTGAGAAATTTCACACAGAAACAAATTTAGTCTCCAATGCAACTTAATATTCACATAAATACACTACTACTACCGCTTCTCTCCTTTACAAATATATTGTCTTTTCCATTTTCCTTTCAGGATTAACAAGACAAAACCAAAATGCCTTTTTGTCCCACACACCTTCAATCTGTCTGTTGTTGTAAGTCTACATACACAGAAGTAAACATTAAATTAGGAGAGGAGAAAGTAACAAAGTGAGAGATGTTTGTTTTCAATGAGCAGCAGCAGCAGAACTCAGAGAAGACCTTTCTGAGGAGATGCTCTTGCTCACACCAGTCAAAGGGGTAGGGACAAGCACCCATTAGCTGAGCCTTGTTCCCACTTAATTGGGAGCTGCTTCATCCATGGGCAAATGCTGGCCTTTCCCAGAGCTGCCACATGCCCAGCCATCAGCTGTCAGCCCAGATTTCCACAGCACTGACATTGTCTCTCTGTGTGATAGCTGCTTAATAATTCTCTGCAGGTTCCTGCTTAAGGCACTTGTTTAGTTTGCTTGACCTTAGACCTGGCCTTAAATTTACTAGAGAAGTTTATAGAGACTGGACCTGTCACAACCCTGAATCTCAGAGTAACTCAATGATTTTCATAAAGCCTCACCTCCAGGAGCCATGTGATTTATATCTGATTCCCTCTTTTACAAAGCAAAGAATTAACAAGTACCTTGCTTTTGGAAAAAAGCTGCAAAACAAAAAAACAAAACAAAACCAAACAAAAAAAACAACCAACCAAACAAAACCAAAAAATAAAATAAAATGGTCATTGTATCTTACAAAAAACCAGAAGACCCAAGAAATACACCATAATTAATTTCAAATAAAGAATTGATATATACCATAAAAAAAACCTCAAAATACCTAAAGGCTGTGGAACACCTGGCTTGCAGGAGTTGAAGTTTTTATGCTACATTTTTAAAATGGGTGCTTTGTACCCACAGAAAACAGTCCCTCAGAGAGACAGGCTGAGCTGCTTTCCCAGAGCTGTGTGCTCAGCAGAGGCCCCAGCAGCATTTGAGCAATTTAGCACTTTCCAGGAAACCAGACAAACTAACACAGCCTGTTTATTTCCTCTTTCTTTCAGTACTCCCACGCTGGTGCCTCTGTAAAGGAAAATATTGATGGATCTGAAATATGTACTACATAGGCTCAGAGTCCATGGCAGTCACCCCCTAACAAGCTGTTTCTGAGGGTGTTTTCTTGTGTGAGACCATGAATTATTCTCTGTCTTTTTCTTACTCCTTTTATTTTATTTTTTTGGGGTGCATTTGAATATGCCCTCTGTTAATGTGCCAAATAACTGCAACCATCTATGCCATGGAGGAAGAAATGGGAAAGTTCACTCTACAGTAAGATGTTTGCAGAAGATTTCAAAAGTCAGTAAAGAAACAATTCCCCTACCTAACAACTGCAAGCCAGTAAAAAACCAACACCAACCCCCCCAACCCCCCCCACACACAAAAAAACCCCAAACAAAACCCCCCAACAAACTAAAACGGACCAGCCTACCAAATTTTCAACATTTTACTGAAATTTCTGATTGGCCATTTAACTTCTAGAGGGTCTGAGCCTTAATTTCAAAGAAACCCCTTCCATCAGATGACTAATCCCAAAAGAAGAGTTAAAAACTCACCAGAGAGAGTTTAAAGTGAGAAAAAGAAGGAGCCAGGAAACGGCTCGTGGAGACCAAAGTGAGTGTATCTTATCCAACCCTTTTGTGCCAATGTTTTCAGGTAGCAAACAGAGATTATTCCCTTTGGAGGACTTGCCTGGCACTGGGCATCATCCCGAAGAGGCCACAGCACAGTCATTCTGTGACTTCCCAGCAGGAGAATGGGTTGTGGCAACTCTAATAGTGCAAGATTCAATAAAGCAACAATGAAACCTGTTTTTTTCAACATATCCAGAGAGATGATTTATTTTAGTTATGACTGAAGGGAGGCAAGTGTTGAAAGTTCTCAGTGTTAACCTGCATTCTCTGCTGAGCCTTCATTTGGTCAGGAAGAAGGAACACAGCAATGTATATATTTTACATTGATAGCAATCTCCTTTTTCCTTTCAAAAATTAACCCCGTTTCACTTCCATACAAAATTCACAGCAACCAAAACCATTCCAGAAGCAGTCGATTACTGTAATTGCCTTTTCTTTCAGAAAGTACCTACCTTTGTAAAAATATCTAGTAAAAAATAATGGCTTCACCTTCAAGGTGTGTTAAATCACAGTTGGAAGCCAAAGATCAGACACATCCACCTGAAAAACCCTTTGAAACCTGAGCAGAGATACTTTAACATCCAGAAGGGACAGTGATTCATGTGGCTGCATTTTCTTTTCCTATTGTATCCCCATATTCACCTGTTAGGCTTCCCTGTTTCATCTCAACTCTATGACCCCCATTAATCAAGACCCTGAATTTACTTCCTGGAAAACCTCCCAAGGCAAAGGGCCCTGGGACTCTGTAATACCCACGTGATTGCTTTAATTTGTAACATTTTCTGTGTAATTAGCAGCAAATTAATACATTTATACCCAGAGATCAATGGATTTCTACAAATGAAGGCTAGAAAAAAAAATAAAATTGATCGGGTTTTGTTTATACCTATTTTGATAAAGCAATGTGCAGAATAATCCTCCCCCCTCAAAACCCACCAAAACCTCACTGCAAAGGAGCACCTGGGGTTTGCCTGTGGTTTTGAACAGTTCAGTTCCTGTGCACTGCACTCTTCTCCTGTTCCAGACAGGATGATTTTCACAAACCATCGTTCTCTTCAAGAGGACAAACCACACTTGTTGTGGGGAACACAGAGTCTAACAGGCTGTGCTGGGAACAGACTGAAGGAGGGGGAGGAATGTAATGATGAATAAAAATTTGTAGGAGTGCAGAATTAGGAACAGGAGGGGAGAGAAAGCAAAGCATCAGAAAGAGTACAAATGTCAGAAGTGGCAAAAGGGCATTAAGGAAACTTCAGGATGATTGCAGGAGTGATGTATTTGAGGTAGGAAGAAAGAGCTATGAAGGAAAATCTTGTCTTCTCATCCTGTCTTTTCTCTTCCTGCTGCAAGGAATGAAAGTGAGGTGAAGGAATGTCAGCTTCTCCTGCCCTGTCCCCTAAGGCACCCATGGAAAGGGTCTCCAGCTACTCATTTAATTTTCAGCCCAAGGTTTGCTCTCCTAGGGCAGATCAATCTTATGTAGGGCTTTTGGCAGGCATCTCAGAAGAGATATTGTGTGAAATATTTGAATTGCCACCCTTAGTGGTAGAACTGATGATAGACAGCAGAAAACACACTCCCTTCACCTTTCTGTGCTGTCCTCTGGAGACTCAGTGGCAATGAGGAGCTGCTGCTCTGCTTTACACAGGAAGCATAAATATTTCCAGAAGAGAAAGGAAAAATCTGCAACAAATACAATCCTTGTTGCTCTGAGGATATATAAGCAAATGAAGGGGAAAACAGGAACATTGCAAGAATATTGCACTCAGCAGGACATACCACCACAAGGGGGGTAAGAGTGAAATTGCCTTGCAAAGAAACTTTAAAAAAAAAAAAAATTCTGAAACTATAAGAAAGTTGGGTTATGCACAACTCTAGCCCATATCTCAGCAGTATATTATATTCCACTGTCTTGTTTTCCCTTTGGGTGTTTATTTACATTTAAACCAGCACAACATCTGGTGGAGGGCAGAAACATTACATGTTTCAATTCCTCTGCTTGGATAGCATCACTTTAGAATAAATGAGTGCCTGAACACACTGTGTTGGGAGCTCAGTGATTTGTGTAGTTGAGTTTTACACATTCATTTGGAGAGACAAGTGGGATTTGAAGCAGGTGATGTGGGTAGAACTGCATGTATGGCTAACTTAACCTGTACTACATATTCTGAAGAAAGAAAAATGTGGTGTGTTGCAGGCTAGATAAGAAAAGTTTTTAAAATCATGTCTCTGTGATAACAGAATAGCTTTGAGGAGCACTGCTGATAAATCACAAGGAACCACACAAACAGGGGAAAAAAGGGTAATGTTTGTTAATACCATGGCAATTCTCTGAACACTACAGAATTCTATTTGCCACAATACAGTTTCTAGCTCTATTTTTTATAAACGCAAACAATTTGTCCAGCTTCTCTGCCTGTCTTTTGTGTTGGATTTCCAACAAAATGCCCTTAGTCCTGGCAAGTCAAGCAAGATGCAAGGTGACATGCCAGCTTCCCTGAAGCATCTTAGGGACTACCAAGTGCACATCTATTCACCTGCACATAATCCACTTAGGTTTGTCTGCTGCAGACCATGACATTCTGCACAGAACTAAAGTATGTCCCATCTTCCCTCATGGTCTTGAGTTATTTGGGAGGCTTAGTCGACAGAAAAGATCTTAAGTAGAAACAAGCTGCAAGATAATTAAAAAGGAATCAGCTCTCTTAAGTGAACAGACAGAGTTACTGTGGTAAAGATATGAGGTCCAAGTGCATAGCATGGAGAATTCTAGACAGAATAACCTACACAAGAAGCAATTCATGGGAGTCCCTGAAGAGGGGACAGCTGGCAAGCACAGAGTCAAGAATTTAGGACACCAATTGCATACAATAAGAAAAAAACCCAAACCATCCAAAGGTTTCAATTTTTCTTGCAAACCTATTTACATGTTAAATTGGAACATTCAATTTCCTCAAAACTCAGGAAATGTACCTGTTCTTCCATTAAAAGCAATTCAATTCTTATTAAAAAATAATAGATATCCTTTAACAGACTTTTGCACAGATGTTTATATGTGTTTATTTTTTTTTTTTTTTTTTTTGAACCAGCCTCTGGAATGTCCCGTGTCCTCCTTGTGATCTGTATAGCCCAGGACTTTTTAAAGGAAATGCAAAAAAGAGGAGATAGCAGCAGGCAGATGTTCAGAACTAGCTAAGCTCGTCTAGTGAACTGGCTGATCCACATCTACTTCAAAGTCAGTGATAGATATATCGAATATATGGCCAAGCAACCCCTCCTTCTCTCAGAAAAACATAAGGAAAAAAATGGCAGAGGAGACTTGGTAGAGCGTTCTGGTCCAGGATCCCAACATCTGGCCAGGTAGGAGTTTCATCAATTAAAGCCGAGCAAAATAGGAAGCTGTGTAAAGCCATCTGAGAGTCCTGTAACTCTCCCTTTCCCTAAGAAATGCCTTGATTCCACAAGGAACAGAACTACACTGACAAAAATCAGGAAACAAATTTCAAATTATTTTTTTCATACACACCGAGGCCTTTTCTGTGCTCAGGACTTTAGGGATGACTTAAAACCAAAAATCACAGAGAAAACAGTTTTCATGTGAGTGTTTCTGATAAGCAGCAGTAGTCTTGCTTCCACTGTCTCAAAATTACACCTCTTTAAATACATCCTTCAAACCAAGGGCAGCTTCTCCTTATTTTTGCAGAAGGAAGTGCCCCTAGAGATTTTCAGTGCCAAATCTCTTACTTTCCAGCACACAATCAAAACCAAAATAGCATCAACAAAATAGCTGGTTTGCAATAAGCACTAGCAATGACTGCATGATCTCCTGGTTTGTTAGCTACTTTTCTTTCCTTGTGGAAAGGGTATTTGTGGGGCTTATGGCAGATGCTTTTATTTTACTCCTGTCTCTTTGGTTGCAGAGATTTTGCATGTAGTGCATTTCATCAGAGAGGGGCTGCATGGCCTGTGTCTCAAGCAGTTAGGGTAAAAAGAAAAGAGAATCAGGTGATGTTAATTCCTTGGTAGATGAGACATAAATGGAAAAGTTGTGCTTCCACACTGATAAGGGGTCTGTCATGTCAGGGAATAAGGAAAAGTACAATATTCCTGGAAGTGCTTTAAATTGCATTTTCATTCTAACCTATTTTCCTGCTGTTTTAAAGGTTTGCTTGGTGATGACACGAGTGAAACTAAGAGGGACTGATAAGAAATCTAGCTTAGGAAAATTAAGCCTAACTTGTCCTGGTGGCTCTGACTGAAAATAATGCCTGATTTGCTATGATTCTTCATTCATATTTATTTAGTCCTATTGCTGTAAGCCTTGGTTCTCTGAGCATTATCTGCAGGAGCCTGTCAAAGATTGCAAATAACCCTCTATCAAAAAACCCTTTTATAGTAGAAGGAGTTCTCCAACTTTAATCATAGAAATCACTTAAAAATGGGATTGTTTGTGGTGCAGGATTGTTTTTTTGGGCCTGGTTTTGTATCAGTTATGACTGTGATAACTTGCTCAAATTCATTCCATGGGACTCCAGATATTTCCACAAGATTTTTTACTGCCTGCACTGGAAACCAGTTTCATCCCATATCCACTTTTCTCTTCAGTAAGAGAGTGATGCCCTTCTAGAATGTCTTGCAAGGCATGGCAAATTTCTCACAATCCTCTGAGGTGCCTCCTGACAACTGAAGAAATGAAACCCCCAAGTCAGACACTAAAGGGAGGCAGGACAAATTTAGGTCTTTGGTTCCAGCCCCACTGCAATGTGAGCCCCTCTCAGGGCTGCTGTTGAGTTCCAGCTGCTGGTTTGTGCTGAAGGTCAATAGATTTGTGGGAACACTGCACAATTCTAATTTCCTTATTTTTTGTAAGGAAAAGATAAGGAAAATTAATAGGCATCACTAAACAGCAGTCACTCAGACTGGAAAACTGAATGAGAAACAAGTCCCTTGCACATGGGAGAGTCCCAGAAAAAACTACAGGTTCAAGATCTCAGTTTCTTGAATACTGTCAAAATTTCCTCAAAGCACAGGAAATACATCCTAAGGATAAAATATAAACAGGAATATGGTGGACAAGAACACTAAGACATTGCATACTAAATCCCAGCAACCAGAAGAAGAAACAATAGGTTGTTTCCATTTCCTTGTCTTCTCCCTGCATAGACATCAAATCAGTTCCTGCTGGGTTCAGCAACTTCCTCTGTGTTTTGAACATCTACAGGAATTAAAGTTCTCTATAACTTTCTGGTTCACTTTTAAATTCCAATCCCAGGAAGCATATTTTTGTAAGTCACCTCCATTAAACAAACTGGGCTACAATTCAGTCAAGACTTTCCAGTTCTAAGTATTTAAATTGGTGGTTTCAGACAGTTTACAGACTATAACATGGGGTTAGAGAGAAGCTCAACACCTGCATTTACATAATTACTTTTAAACTATGCTAGACCTTTTCAGGAAGAATATTCCAAATATATGTATGTCTTTAAATAGTCTTAAAATAACCCCACCTAAATGAGCTTTCAGGGATATACAGAGAAATTTAAAAAAAAAAAATTCAATGGAATTTTGTATAATTTGCTTTAATTTTAAACCTTCAGGGAATGCTGTAGATAGGGGTGTTAGTGAAGGAAACAGAACTGTGGCCACAAAGTACTTGTTTACCAGAATAATGAAAGGTATAAATTTGAGTGGACTAACATCCACAACATTTACATGACTTGAATAGTAGATAGATAAGGACTATAAAATTAGAATACTTCCTTAAGCAACTGCATTATATGGAAACATTCCTACTGAGGTATAAATTGGCACTGTGAAAAGAGCAGCAGGTGCTAAAGCAAATCCCACACTCATTTATTCAAGATGAAATCTTGCCAAACCACACACATGTCAAATTTGCTGCTCCCAGTAATACTGGGAACTGTTCTATTAAGGGCTGACTTCCACAGGCAGAGAAACCTGGAGAAACCCTGTGTTGTTTTCCTGCAGCCAGGCACAGCCAATTGGACCTGCAGTAAAATGAGTGCCTTCCAAGCGTGCATTCACTGACTGTTTGTTAAGCCCCATGTGGCATCAGGCTCTCCTCCAGAACTAGGGAGAGTAGTAAAGTGATTATGGGATTCTGTGACTGATGGCTCCATCACATGTCTGAGATTCATGGCTCACATAGCCACGCTTCAGTGGTGGGTACTGGTGTGTCTGCAGAAAAGCAAAGGAATTTGCATTTTAATGTAGCTCAGCCAACAGCAGAAAGGGGTTAAGGCTAGTCATCTTCATTTGCAGTGTGCAAAATAAGTGCCTAAAGACAATAGCCACAGCTTGATGTTATGCGTGCTGATTTAAAATGGCATCTGAGCCTCTACTGTGAAAAAATCCTCAGTGGTCTGGTTAAACCACATACCCTCAGGCTCCCTGACTTTTAGGTATCTATTCACACTGACTCACAGCTTTCTGCTGTTCCCTTCCACTGTTTCTTCTGTTGCCTTTGGCTATCAGCTTGGTATGTGCTTTAAAAAGGCAGCATTGCCTCTAAGGGTATTTCAGGCTTTTCTTCTCTGCAAGATTAGACAGCCTCCACTCTGTTCCTTAACTAGAGGAAAAAGGCTAGCTACCCTTTTAGCCTTTCCATCCTTTTAAGGACTAGCATCCCCTTATTCTTCCATTTCTTTTCTCTTATTTACCACGGTCATCAGTGTAATACTTTAAGTGCTCTCTTTTCAGAATACAGAGGTTTTAAGACCACTCATCTGGATTCTAAAATAGGGCTTCACCCTGCTGCCTTATGTGAAAAAACTTGGGTTTTAGTGCCTAGCTTCTCCTCCTTGCCAAAATCCTCCTGCAGCTTTCCTGAGGAAATGTTTCTTCTTCTGGAGTGCTTGTTCATTGGGTTCTGCAGCTTCTTTTCAGACAAATGAAATGGGCTGTGCTTTCAGCCCTGCAGCCCAGGTAGCCATGGAAGAGGTACCAGATGCTTTTGGGGTGAAGCATTTTGTCATAAGCAAGCCATGGTTATGGAAGCCATATTTCTGTTTTCTCAACACAAGTAATAAATCATAAGAGTACAACTGTCTTCCACATAAGTCATAACATTTAAAGTTATGTAGATTATAGACACTGAGAATATCCCTGAAGTTGTCCATAGCCAGTTCTTAGAGAGGGGAATATATCTATTGTTTTTTCATAAGGTAGGTTCTAACATATAGCAATATTTCTCTGACTTGTTCAGTCTTCGTAAAAGATAAAAAAAAAACAAAACCAGAACAAAACCAGAGAAGACCCGGGAACTGGCTATCAGCTCACAATCAAGAACGTATATTATACAGTGTCCTTTTCTCCCTCCACATCTTGAAATCAACAAAAGTTGGTGGGAAAATGCTATTGGCAGAGACAAGCACTGAGCACAAGAGAAGCCAAAGAAAAGATTCCAACACTCATTCAGATGACTAAGAAAAAGATATTTTTTAAAGCAAAATGTTTTTCCCTTTAGGCTGATTTACACGAGCAAAAATCCCAGACCTCTGAAACCACAGAGAAAGGCATTAAAGCAAATGAGCTGTTGTGAGACCAGAGAAAGGAAGCCTGGTTCCTGCTGTTGCAAGTGGGAGAACCCTGGAAACTGTCTCATTATGTTATCAATATTGATCCTGGAACCAGTTAGGATTCTTCCTTTGCTAGTTCTTCTGAGAGGCTTTTCCAGAGCTCTTTTCTGCTAGTTTGCAGTTTTTTTTCCCATTTATGAGCCTAAATTATTATCTTTATTTTGCCGTTGCTTTGCTCCTGCCCGTTTTACTTCTCTCTTTCACAGCTTCTTCCAAATAAAACCACCATCCTGGATCTTTGTCAACTGGCAATTTGAGACAGATTTCATTTCAGGCCTGGTCTAGGGCCTATTTAAGTCAACAGGAGCCTCTACTGAGTTCAGTATGCTTTCCAAGTGGGCCTTTATAGGCCATCCCTGTAGTCAGCTGGATATTAGAGTTCTATGTTGATAAACCACTGTGCCTGACAAAATCCTACTGCAACTTACAGACTGCAGAATCCTTCATTTAACAGCTTTTGTGGCCAGTTGAGGAAAGAAAGATGAGGCAGAATATCCAACATTTCAGTAAGAAGTGGGATCTTACAGACAAAAAAGAAAAGGCAGAAAGTGCAGAGGAACGCTTCCTTATGAAGGCATTATGGTGATATTACCTCTGGAATTATTTTGCTGCCATTTGACTTCATTTCACCCCTCTGGTCTCTTGGGTACTGCATAAAACCAGCATTCCTGGGAAGAAAAACACACAAATGCTCTTTTCATACACACACTTTTTGAAATCACTTGTAAATGGCAAACCTTCTAATTTTCCCAAGGTGACATTACCATCAATTATATTTAACTCTTTCAAAAATGTAGAGCTATTTGATGACTAGCAAATACATGAGGGGTCCCTCATTCCAACTTTTAAGAGTTTTTTTCTAGTGTCACCAAACAAAGCTCTATTTTATAGTTATAAAGCAATCATTTGACTTGTAGTGATAAAACCACTTTACCCTAGGAGGTCAAAATAACACACTTTTAGAAGTAACAAAGTTGTTGTCAATGGATTGTTTGACCAACATCACAGACTGTAGAAACTTAAGGGATGATTCATGAAGATAAAGCAGTCACAAAATATAAAGCAGCAGATGCTAGCTGCAAAACTAAGTGGAGACACAAACAAGCTGAAGGGGAAAGATTGGCACAGTTCAGGATTTAATGTGACCTAAACCCTGCACAACAGAGGGGAAAGTAGAAAAGGTGAGAACAGGAACATCACAGTGGTAAGGTATGCCCCAGCATCTCCAAGAATACAAAATCCACACATAACTCAAAAATTCCTCAACAGTCTTCCCAGAAGAGTTAGGCCTTCTTGTTCCCCTCCTCTCTAACTCCACACACAGCTCAGGGGTTGATTTAACTATTTAAATGTTTGCAATCATTAACCTTTCAATAAAAACACAGCTTCAGCTTATTAAGCTCATTAGCCTGTAACAAATGAAGCTTTTGAACGTGCCAAGGAGGAAAATATAACTGGATTCAGAAAGCAATTAGATGCATTTGGAGAGGATGATAGGTCTCTTGAGGACTGTTCAGCACCGAGGTGTAGATACAGTGTCTGATTCAGGAGGTCCCTAAGCTGCAGGGTGGTTGGTTACATCGAGGGAACACCACACTTGTTTTTCTTACTCTCCCTCTTACTCTGTGGCCTCAGGGTCAGGTAGTTCTTTGATCTGCAGCTTTCTTATGCAGTATTAATTCATGGCCAACAGCCACACATGGTGTCAAACCAGCCGATAGAAAGTAGGAGAAAGCTTTGGTTTTCACCTTGCAAACTCAACAGAGCAGTGATACAAACACTGGAGCTGAGGCTCTCCACAAGTCTTGCTGTTGATCAAAGAATGAATGCTACTCGGCATGGAACTTAAAAGCTTACTCAGCAGCAGCTGATACCAGAGCAATTAGCAACCACACACAACTGTCACAAAGTGTCTCAAGCCTTTGACTTTTTCTTTGTCATTTTTCTTTAAACACCCTTGAAACAAATAGATTTGCATGACTACAATCATAGACTACAACCTCAATGCCTTGCAAACCTAGGCTCTGTCAGGAAGGAATACATGGCTGTATCACCATGCATTTTATAATTTCAGATCATGTGTTGTTTTCTTGGAGGATCACTCTTCTTATCAAAGCTCTTTACCACATTTTCAGCACATCCCTCCTCTCTTTCCCCAGGATCTTCCTCAGAACAAAAGCTTCACATGCACAGATTTCAACTCTGCCACATGTTTTTCAGGAGTCTGCTTCAAATATCAGCAGTATACTTACAGGTGAAGTTTTCAGTTGTCAGATGGCACAGTTGCCTGACAGACTGAAAGCAACACCAAAAGAATAGGGAGCTATTCAAGCTACTTCTATGATTAGTGAGAGGTAAACAGTATAAATCCACTTCCATCATAGTTTTTATTCCAGTTTTCATGCTTGCAATGTGCTCTACAAATTTCATATCTTCAGTCTTGTGTGCTCTTAATGCCCCAGAGTAATGTTATTGCTCAAGTAAACGCTAAATCTCAAGGAACCACTCAAAATCACCGAGCTGGCTGCGCATCTGTTTTATCCCAAAGAAAGTTAAGGAAGAGGAAAAAAAAGAAACATTTTGTTCTTGATCATTCAACCTGATCTCTGTTTACTGAACTGTAGCAGTGTGCCTGAGAAAAATGTTAGTGGCAGGGATTGTCTGTACTGTACATGATGCCACGTGGATTTAAAACTCAGAAGAAGCATTAGAGACCTCTCTGCTATCAGGCCAAACATGGTTGGGAGCATGTTCATTCTGACAGGTTTTTATTGGCTTGCCCAAGCCACTCACATGAAGGAAAAACTGTGTCCTTCAATCTCCTCTGTGTGTCAGGTATCAATGCCACACGTGCCAGCTGTGGCCAGAACAAAAAGTAGGCACATGCTTTTATTCTGTTTCAAGATAGTCATCTCATGGAAAGTTGTCTGGAAAGCTCAATTTAACTTTCTGAGGTTTCAGATTTTATGTACCACTGCATGAATTTCTGACTGTCCCCACCCAACTCACATCACCAGATGGTCTCAAACATAGATGAGTTGCTTTTAAAAAAGAGTATTCACATCTGGACTGTGACAAAGTGCTGCACAAGAAAGACTAAAGAATGGTACTAGGGGCCTGAAATTACAGGTGTTTTGGAGGGTTTTTCCCCTTAATTTCCTGAGATTTCATCTGAGGAGAAAATGGTATTGATGATTTTAAAAGGGCAGATTTCACAAGCAGATTAACATGCTCCATATGCCTGGTCAGTTTGTTGAAGAGCCCAAAATGTGCATCTGTTGAATACAATGAACAAGGAATGATAGATGATGCCTCACACTCCCCGGCCTGTAATTAACAGGAGGGAGAAGCTGCAGGGTAAATAGTGGGGAAAGCATCCTTCAGTCACAAATCCTTGATGCGGAGATGCCAGTTGCTCAAAAGAGGTTTTAACATCTCTGACAAGAGGACAGCACGGGAATGGAGAAGTAAGCAAAACAAAGCACTGGAAGGGCATTTTAACATTGTGTTAGTCAAATGAGTGGATAAATGATGACTGTATATTGGATGGCAGTGGGAGGGTTATAAACATTACAGAGACAATTGCCGCTAAATGAGGTGTATCCCAGGCAGCTGTCCTGATGCATTAGGAGGCTGTTTTCAAAAGAAAAGATTATCCCATCAGCATTAAAACAAAACAAAACAAAACAAAACAAAAGGATCTCTTCCACGCAGCTCACATGCCATGAATAACTCAGCAGCACCTGAGTCAAACCCTTCCAGAGGCAGGCTGTGTTCTGTCTGCCTCCTTTTGGGCATTATTTTAGCATGAATATGCTCCCTCTGTAAACCTTAATTATCAAAGCAGCTGTACAAGCAAGCTAGCCTGCCTTGTTTATTGGGACTTTGATCTTTTATGGCTCTGTGATCTATATGTGACAAATCTGAGAGGCTCCATGCTGGCCCAGCACCATTGGAGGGACTTGGTTGATGATTCTCTAACTGTATTGCTCTGATCTCAAACATTATTGGTTTCTTTCAATGTCCCTTTTATTTTTTCTTTTCTTTTTTTTTTTTTCTTTTTTCTATTTTCTTTTTTTCCCTTTTTTTGTTTGCCATATAGATATCTGAGCTTTCTTTAGCAGGAATTTCCAGCATTCTGATGTAAATGCAGTGCTGTCTGAGGAAGAAATACACTAAAACTAGCAGTGGATTTTTGTTACTATTAGCAATATATTCAGTTATTTCAGAGCACTTTTCTCCAGTATGCTTCAGATTACATTATTACACATGCAAGAAAACTGAGGCAAAGATAAACACATCTTGTCCTGGGAAACAGTGCCAACACAAAATACTATTGAAGATTTCTCAATTGCAGTGCAATGACCTGCCCAGAAACTCTGCTTCTCCTTGGCACGTGGGGAAATTATGGCCTAAAACTACTGTGGTTGCTACTTCAGTGAAATATTCTTACTTCTGAAACCAAGCTCATAACCAATACTCCTTCATGTCCTTATTATGTTGGAAGCCTCAATAATGCTGACTTCATGGGATTGAAAGACTGGGTCTTCCCCATTGCAATAACTGATGGATGCTGGCAGAAGGTTTTCAAGCCACATTTCTTTTCAAGTAGTCAGTAGATCAATAGTGATCCATGGTTCTCCCTCAGGTGTTCCACAGAATGATTGCAAATCCCTTTTAAGCACCAAAAATGTGTCTAGGCATAGCAACACAAAATCAAAATAAAGGAAGAGGCAAAGTCTACAACTAAGCTTCACTTGACTGAAAGTGAAATCTATTCTGGCACAAGATGGTACATGGTGTTTTATCTAAAACACTTCACTTGCTACAGAGTGAGTTGTCTCAAAGATTTGTAAACTGGCTGTCCTCATAGGAGTGCTGAGAGGTAGGATGCAGAGATTCCGCCAGTATACAGCCCATCACATTGGAAAGGAATGAGAACTACCTGCTGTTTACTGCTCTGACAAGAGAGAGCTGTGTCAGAGGGAATGTTGATGTATCCCTCCAAAATGCCAAGATTGTCTGGAGCAGAAGAGCATCTCAGTAGGATGGACTGCACAAACATAAACAGTTTGCATAAACACAGTACTGCTTTCTATGAGCATTATTGCTGCTGTTTGTGCTACAATAGCATCCAGATCTGCTCCAGGGCATCCTGGTCTGCTGTGCACACTGCAGCCATCTCATGGAGTAAGGAGCAGCTCTGTCCCCAGGGCACTGGAGCCAGGTGGGCAAAGGGAAACATAACAGCTGAAGCACAAAAAAACCCTGGCCTATGTTTTGGGGAGACACTGACCATTTAGGATAAAGCTCAATTCAGAATAAAAGTCCTGCAATTTGTAAAATATTGCATTTTCTGCCAAAAAAGGTGTTGGACTATAGAAAGAGTTGGCCCTAGTTGCATCTGGAAAGTAAAATAATGCAGCTGTCTCCAAAGAGCTGGTCAGCAGCAGCTGCAGCAGGAGAGAAGAGTTTCCTGAGGAGGCTGGTCTCCACCAAACTGGTTTGCTTCCCCCTTCAGCAGTGTCCTGTGCAGCCCTGCAGCAAAGCAAACCTCCCTCCCTGAGGGCATGGCAGGCACTCAGCAGCCTCTGGGTGTCCAGACAGTGTTTGTGCTGTACTGCCATGAGGACTGGGACCAGCAGAACAGCCTGGAAAGACTCTGTGTCCCTTCTACAACAGTGTTAGAGTGTTGACCTCCACTCTTGATTTTCAGAAGTCCGTTTTGGAGACAGCTGACGTAGGGAAAGCAGCAGAAAAGAAATTCTGGCATAGGTTTGGAAAGAGTGATAGTGCAAGTGCAGGAGAAAACCAGATTAAAGGAAGCATTTTCCTTGTGATTGAAAATAACTGGGCTTCTACCTACAGTCCACTATCTCCTACTAGGGGAACTCCATAGGGGAGTTGCCAAAATCTCTCTCCTCTCCGGGTAGCAGAGCAGTTGCACTGCTTAAGAACAGGAAGGATCTTGGCTCCACTGTATTCTGCCTTTCCACATAGCTGGGAGGAAGGAATGGGAATTACTTTCTCCATTGCATATCCTTTGAAAACTGTAATTTTCCTGTAGGATTGCCTCCATCAAAAAAACTCTCTTGAAATAATTTTCTTTCTTTGTGCCCCTCTGCCCCACTTACTCTCCCTTTTTTCAGCAGTTGAATATGGAACCACTTCAACTTTGGAACAAAGCTGATTTTTTTTCTTTTATTTTGAGAAATGAAATCTTATAATTCATTTGATGAAAGCTTCTGATTTACAGGGAAATTAATTCCTCCTTCAACCCCACTTCATTTAGTAGCAGACACTAGAAAAATACTCACTTCCTCCAAACCTGCCAGGTGCCACCAGAAGGTGAGAAGAAACCACTATTTCTTTCAATAGTCATTTTTTTAAACATGCTATGTACATGGAAACACTTATTCATCCATCAGTTGCAAAGTTCATTTCTTCCTGCTGCCCTTCACCTCACTTTCAGGGCTCCCAAGCCAACTGTGGCTGTGTAACATAACTGACTTTGCTATAAATAAGAGCTGAGCAAATGGAAGAAATTAAGAACTCCTCCAGCCCTAAGGCTAAGTATTACTCTTCTATTTGTTTTCTTTGTATACTAGGCTTAATACTTTTTCTCAGCTGGGTACAGGAGCTAATATAGTACATAATCAGAGGGAAAGTATCGCCTTACAGAAATATCATTTCTTATCACGCTTGAAGTTTCAGTGGATACTGGAAATACTTTACTTTTTTCATAGTATGTGGGCAGAATAGGGAAGAAACAACACAAGGGAATAAATATTTTCAGGAGTAGAGTTTCGTTTGTATAAAGGAGCCTAAGCACTGGAAGTGAAAGGAGACTCAATCTTCCTCCCCTCCCCCCTCATGCCACCTCATTGCTGAAGCCTAAGTAATTTCCATGGAAGAGCTCAGCTGATGCACAAAACCCTGAATGCACCCTGTCTCTGGCATGCATTTAGTGATGGACATCCACAGTCCACCTACATACACCTTTGCCAGTCACAGCAATGATGTGAAGCTGTCTCCTTTTGTACAATATGTGTCTCACCCCCCTCCACAGGGTCCATCCTTTCTGTGTGATTGGTGGATCTGCAGGACACATCTGTCTGGATGGCCTGGTCTGCAGGAATTCAGCCTGTGAATCTCTCAGACAGAGTGCCTATCTGTCCAAAATGGGTCAGGAGTCCAACAGAGAGCAAGAGCAGAGCACTCCCCTTTAACCTGATGATTTTCACAATTCATCCACTCATAATATGTCTGTGGTTAAAAAAAAAAAAAAAAAAAAAAAAAATGTCTGTGGTTAAAAAAAAAAAAAAAAAAAAAAAAAGGAGTCTTTTAAAAAGCTGTAAATATCATAACACAAAAAGGCAAATTGTAAAAAAATAACTGAGCATGAACCAAATATCCATCAGTTTGAGTAGAAGTGGGTAAAACATAAACCACAGAATCTCTGTCCTCCAAGCTGAGCCTCAAGACTCTCCTTCAGTCTCAGATGTATTGGAGGGCAGACAGAGCTCAGCCAGCCACATCACCTGGCTTGTGAACAAATTTGTGCACTGATTATCTAGTTATCTAAATTAAATGAAAGTCTGAGATGAAAAATGGGGTGTAAGGGAAAGAACAAAAGCAAAGATGAGAAGTTCTTTTACTTCTCCAGTCAAAACCCTCCCCATTAATTTTTAGGTCTTTGGCACTTTCTGTGTTAGTAAAGATCTACAGCAAAGAGCCTCCATGGAGATAATTTTTGCCTCAGGGCTACACTCCAGAGTCAGGACTGTCCTGCTTTCTCCTGGGAGGATTGTGGAGGGCCCTGGGTGACACCAGTGAGTTGGGCATGGCAGCGTCAGCCACTGGAGCAGCCCCCTCCCGAAAGAGACAGAGAAACACCCTTGCTATACCACAACAAACCGTGCACAGTGCCAGGCACTCATTTTGCTCTGAAGGGAGTTAAAGCAGATGAAAATATCTGCAGAGACTATCCACAAATGTTACATTAGCAATTATTTCAGTTACCAAGAAACTCTGAGCATTGCTGCAAGGATAAAAGACAGATGCAATGGGAGAGGCTAAGGGTTATGCTCAGACCAACCTCTGCAAAGCTGGAAATGAGTCTAGTGTAGGGAAATTCACGTGTAATTCTGTGATAATACATATTCCCCTTATTCAAAACCCTGTCATATAGTGCATAACACTGAACATGGCTCCCTGTACATCCTGCTGATGAGGAAAAGCAGGATTGCAAGCTTACAATACCCCTACTAGACCCATTGGAATGCAACTTCTTTTCCTCTACAGCATGTGGAGTTGAAATAAAATGGAATTTATTTTAGTGTTTAAAGTGCCACCATACAGCTCAGAATATGCCTGATTATTTATCTGAGGCAACACAAGAGATGAAATAAAATACAGACTTATACTGACTCTTTTTAGGTAACCAACAATACTTAAACAACTTTCAAACAAGGTTTGAAGGGCAAGAATTTATCTGTTAAATATCTTTGATCTTTCCTTAAAGATATAAAGATAGTTCTTGTTGCTTTCAATGTATATTTTAACTCTATCTTCTATATATATGTGGGAATATTTAATAGTACAGCCACATTTGCAATCTAAGATGTTATTTGCAAGCCTTTATTTTCCCCTGAAAACTCAGGAGCCTGAAGATATCTGATTTTGCCATATTCTTAGTTATTCATTCACACACTCTATCTCTAGATTCCAACATTTCAGGAGCAACTGGAAAATTCTAATCTTCCTTTCCACTCCTTTTTCTTCTCATGAACAGCAACAGAAAACAAGTCAAAAGATCACAATGTGACTTTTTAAAACCTTCTGACTACTGAGCTAACATCACGAACTGTCTGGCAAGGGTTTGACTTGGGATTTATCCTTGTCTCAGCTTGGCAGTGTACGTGCTGGTCTGCTTGTTATAGCAGGCAGATGTATGATCCTCAGAGCACTTTCCTGTACTTCCCCCTGAATTGGTCAATGCAGGGAGAGAGAAGGGAGAAGAAGTCCCTAAGTCTGTATCTTGTGGAGCTGGATGCTTCTAGCAGTGCACTGCTCAAGGGAGGAAGGGGAAACAATGGATATGATCAGGCTGTCTCTGCAATCAGACCCACACAGAAGTATCCACACTTCCTTAAACCAAAAAGCCCTGCAGAGTGGCTTACTCTGGAGATTATGCCATGAGAAGCCATGGGCTACAAGTCTGAGTAACAATAATGGCTCAGAGCCAGGATCCTTTGCACTGAAGTCCCATTTGTCCTCAGCATAAGTGACTGGTGTTGAATGGTCCCCTCTGGATTCACTAAGAAAAGTGCATTGCCTGCAGGTGGGTCTAAATTGATGATGCATCGGAAGGAAGGAAGGAAGGAAGGAAGGAAGGAAGGAAGGAAGGAAGGAAGGAAGGAAGGAAGGAAGGAAGGAAGGA